>JAMPIV010020292.1:0-196218 GCA_024509875.1 Oreohelix idahoensis
GGAAGGAGAGGCAACAGTCACACAGCATGGAAGGAGAGGCAACAGTCACACAGCATGGAAGGAGAGGCAACAGTCACACAGCATGGAAGGAGAGGCAACAGTCACACAGCATGGAAGGAGAGGCAACAGTCACACAGCATGGAAGGAGAGGCAACAGTCACACAGCATGGAAGGAGAGGCAACAGTCACACAGCATGGAAGGAGAGGCAACAGTCACACAGCACAGTCACACAGCATGGAAGGAGTGGTAACAGTCACACAGCATGGAAGGAGAGGCAACAGTCACACAGCATGGAAGGAGAGGCAACAGTCACACAGCATGGAAGGAGAGGCAATAGTCACACAGACACACAGCATGGAAGGAGAGGCAACAGTCACACAGCATGGAAGGAGAGGCAACAGTCACACAGCATGGAAGGAGAGGCAACAGTCACACAGCATGGAAGGAGAGGCAACAGTCACACAGCATGGAAGGAGAGGCAACAGTCACACAGCATGGAAGGAGAGGCAACAGTCACACAGCATGGAAGGAGAGGCAACAGTCACACAGCATGGAAGGAGAGGCAACAGTCACACAGCATGGAAGGAGAGGCAACAGTCACACAGCATGGAAGGAGAGGCAACAGTCACACAGCATGGAAGGAGAGGCAACAGTCACACAGCATGGAAGGAGAGGCAACAGTCACACAGCATGGAAGGAGAGGCAACAGTCACACAGCATGGAAGGAGAGGCAACAGTCACACAGCATGGAAGGAGAGGCAACAGTCACACTAGCATGGAAGGAGTGGTAACAGTCACACTAGCATGGAAGGAAAGACAACTAAAAACATAAAAAGCTCAATAGAAGTACAGTATTTATGTTTCCTTATCAGCCATGTTGCTCTATGTATTCCCTGGGGTCTCTTATGAAACAAAGAAAGAACAACACTATTGCTCCCTCAGGCATGTTGTTGTACCAGGTGATTAATAACGTTTTTTGTGGGGCTAGCAACCTCCTCATGTAAATCAGATTGCTACAGAAACCGTCACTGTAAAATCATGTGAATGTTTGGTACTGGCTTCCTGCAAGGGGGCACCTGCAGTGGTGACTCCATACTTCATAGGGAGCGAAAAGGAAAACTATGATGATGATTATGATGATGATGATCGGCCATGTGAAGATAAATAAATTTATTTTAGTTTCCCCCCACAGACTCATTAATGTCCCAGGAGGGAGTTAGTGAATATTCTTTGGAATATTCAAACCCTTACAGAATTTGATTGAGAAAGGATAGAAATGGATACATGAACTGTATTCTCACTGTGAGAATTTTGATTAACATTACAAACATGTGGTTCATTTTCTTTATTGGAAAATGCACTGAAAGTTGACCTACCCAGGGAGCTACACAACATAATAAAACTTTATATTACCAAAACAAGAACCAACATATAACAACTAGAACAAATTAGAATGACAAGGAAAAAAAAAAAAAACCAAAAAGTCCATTCAATATCAGTAGAAGAATTAAATAAATAATTTAAAAAAAAAAAAAAAAAAACCACCAATCCAAAACCAACAAAAGCCCAGCAAATAAAAAGATGTCAATAGTGAGAGAGAGCAATATGGTATCATGGAAGAAGAAACATTACAAACACCATAGACATTAAACATTGACACAACAAACACCATAGACATTAAACATTGACACAACAAACACCATAGACATTAAACATTGCCACAACAAACGGCAGATAAATTACAGCCTGGATGAGCCAACACACAAGAACAACAACAAAGTAATACACTATATGGAATGATGAACACTATATACACAAATTATAACCCACATGGGGTTGAACCTGGTATCCCTTGCACATAAAGAACACCAGTTTTAACGTGCGGGGTTCAAAAACCAAACCAAAAAAATGTTCTTTATTCCCAAAAAGATCATAAGTTGTTCATATTCTGAAAGTAAGATCCAGTGGATTTAAAACAGTAGTTGTAATTGAAAATGGTACGGTTATTAAAATAACAACCAGGATGAAAAAATGGAAACTGTATGGGTGCACTGCAAAAGCCTATAACAGTACAATGGAGTTGATTGTCGGCTTCATTCTTTAACATTCAGTTCCCTCCAGAGCATAGGCTTTCAACAAAGTCATATCAAGCTACCCTGTCCTGTGCCATCCATTCAAGTTTTTTTTATTATACTCTTCTTTATCCCATTCATGTCTGTCTGAAGTTCCGTTCTCTGTGTGTTTTTTAGGTCTCCTCTTTTCTCTTACCCTGGAGTTTCCAGATACAAGAGGACAGCCTTGTAATGCTGTCTACTATTTTCTCATTGTCAGCTTAAGACAGTAATTTTTTTAAAAATAATTTCAAAAACCTATTGCAAGACCAAATTATGCTGTTTGCTACAAGCATTCTACAGTTATTGTCCCATACTGTTCAAATTACCAACGGGCTGATCACCCGTTTGCCAGTCACTTCGATTACGGAAACAACAGCAAATGGGTTGATTTGCCGTTGCCCTAAAGACGCCAATAGGCGTGATGGGAAACAATGGCAAAGAAAACCTATCTGCTGTTGCCCTAAGACGCCACTAGGCGTAATGGCCACTGACTGCTTTGACGGTTGGTGGCTAAGGACGGAAGAAGAAGAAGACTGTTCAAATTGCTCTTTCCCCCCCCCCCCCCCCCCCAAAAACCCCATAATCCAAATGTGGGTTTAATATAAGACTGCATTAATATTGATTCAGAGCACTGGCTTTTTGAGGCAACGAGAGCTAGTTTGAAACTAGGTCTTTTAGCACTCCAGTCTACCTAGCTATAACAGTAGGTACTTTACTCAGCTCTGAGTTAGGGATGGCAAAGGTGGCAAGGAAGAAACTGGTCACCCTACCAGAAAAGTTGAGTCTTAGTATAAATAAAGTCTCTAACAATCCACTCCCCTGCAGCAGTATCTGTAATGAGACGACCTTAACTTACTCATAGTCTAGTCCAAGATGCTTTAAACCACATGACAATAGGAAGTGAGGGTGGAAAGTATTGTTCAACTAAACACCTGATGCTGACTTTCAGAAAGTTTTCAATGCTTTTACAGAATTCACAGTACCCAACATATCAGCGCATGTGGGCATACATGACCTCGGCCCAGCCCAGCGTCTTTGTAAAGACACATGATGAGGGTTTGAAGCGTGTGAGAGATTCCAATGGGAAATATGCCTACCTGACGGAGTCCACAACAATTGATTACGTCAGCAACAAGAAACCGTGCAACACTCTGAAAGTTGGTGGCAACTTAAACCAGGACAGTTTTGGAATAGGGACTCCGGTTGGTTCGGATTTAAGGTAATTTTTTAACTATGAGCCTTCTAAAGAATTGAATATGATGAGACTGGTAGAATAATCAATACAGGTAGCCCCATAACATAACACTGCCATAAGGGAGTAAAGTGTCAGAGACTATCTCTTGTAGGACTCTGCTTTATGAGGTGGAATCACCTGTTCCCTCGCTTCCTGCCTTTTTCTTGGAGTATTACATGACCTGGTTTAAAACCCAGTCCTTTTGCCTTGAGAAGCAATTGAGTCCATATAGGGGAAGATCCAAATATTTTGTATTACTGATCATCATCATCCAGTGACATGCTGGGTGGCATAGGCAATAATTTCTCAGTACATCCCGTCTCTGATATTGATGTCTGCTTTGTTGGTGAATTTCTATAATTCTTTCTCTCTCTGTCGTCCTGTCTCTTTTCTGTTGATATTTCTTGTTGTTAACTTGTGTTCTGATTTTTCTGTTCTCAGAACATCAATATGTTTATTTTTTGCATGAATTGCTCATGTACTAAAATACACGTGTCATACAGATATTATAATACCTTATTTTGTGAAAATGTTACTACGCTATTCTTCCTATAAACACAGTACTTACTGAGATATTTATCATAATATTCAATTTTTAGGTAAAAGAGATAATAATAATGTATATTACAAAAGTAAAATGTCTTTCACTGTTATCATTAAGGTAGTGGGGGTATATATACTCCATTTTACTCTAGCCATATTGAACGTCTGCATGGGGCAGAAGATCTCATCATGTAAAATAAGCTGCCATAGAAACCACTACTGCAAGATCATGTGACTGCTTGGTGCAGACTTCCTGTAAGGGGACCAGGACCACCACAAGATCATGTGACTGCTTGGTGCAGGTTTCCTGTAAGGGGACCAACACCACCACAAGATCATGTGACTGCTTGGTGCAGGTTTCCTGTAAGGGGACCAACACCACCACAAGATCATGTGACTGCTTGGTGCAGACTTCCTGTAAGGGGACCAACACCACCACAAGATCATGTGACTGCTTGATGCAGACTTCCTGTAAGGGGACCAACACCACCACAAGATCATGTGACTGCTTGGTGCAGGCTTCCTGTAAGGGGACCAGCACCACCACAAGATCAAGTGACTGCTTGGTGCAGGCTTCCTGTAAGGGGACCAGCACCACCACAAGATCATGTGACTGCTTGGTGCAGACTTCCTGTAAGGGGACCAACACCACCACAAGATCATGTGACTGCTTGGTGCAGGCTTCCTGTAAGGGGACCAGCACCACCACAAGATCATGTGACTGCTTGGTGCAGACTTCCTGTAAGGGGACCAGCACCACCACAAGATCATGTGACTGCTTGGTGCAGGCTTCCTGTAAGGGGACCAGCACCACCACAAGATCATGTGACTGCTTGGTGCAGACTTCCTGTAAGGGGACCAGCACCACCACAAGATCATGTGACTGCTTGGTGCAGACTTCCTGTAAGGGGACCAGCACCACCACAAGATCATGTGACTGCTTGGTGCTGACTTCCTGTAAGGGGACCAACACCACCACAAGATCATGTGACTGCTTGGTGCAGATTTCCTGTAAGGGGACCAACACCACCACAAGATCATGTGACTGCTTGGTGCAGACTTCCTGTAAGGGGACCAACACCACCACAAGATCATGTGACTGCTTGGTGCAGACTTCCTGTAAGGGGACCAGCACCATCACAAGATCATGTGACTGCTTGGTGCAGACTTCCTGTAAGGGGACCAACACCACCACAAGATCATGTGACTGCTTGGTGCAGACTTCCTGTAAGGGGACCAGCACCACCACAAGATCATGTGACTGCTTGGTGCTGACTTCCTGTAAGGGGACCAACACCACCACAAGATCATGTGACTGCTTGGTGCAGACTTCCTGTAAGGGGACCAGCACCACCACAAGATCATGTGACTGCTTGATGCAGACTTCCTGTAAGGGGACCAACACCACCACAAGATCATGTGACTGCTTAGTGCAGACTTCCTGCTAGAGAACCAGCTGTAGTGGTGGCTCCATGCACCTTAACTAGCCAAAAGGAACCTGATGATTATATTGAACTTCCCACTTTTGTGTTACCAGGGCCCAAAGGGGAGCAACAAATTCATGCATTCATTAGCCTTTAGTTCCTCAAGGAGCATAGGCCTTCAACAAACTCATGCCTAGACTAACTCTCCTATGCCATCCGCTAAAGATATTAATATGTATTGTTTGTCCCTTTCTTTTCTTCTCCAGTTCTCTTCTTCTTCAGTTCTCTTCTTCTCCAGTTCTCTTCTCCGTGTATTTTTGATCACCCTCTACTTCTCTTACCATGGGGAGTCCAGAAGAAGAACGGTCTTGTCATGCTATCAACATGTTTCCTCTATGTGTGTCCTATCAAGATTTTCTTCTAATCTCTTGTTCCACTGACACTTATCTGGTTATTGTCCTCTGTTCCACATTGGTCATCTTGTAATACCATTTCAATTCATGTATTCTCTGCAAGCACCCATTTATGAACTTGTTGGTTTTTGTTGTTCTCCACTTTTCAGAGCCATACAATAGGATTGAGCCATACAATAGGACTGAGCCATACAGTAGGACTGACTTAACATTGAGCTGAATATTCTTATTTCTATGTTGGACTTGATTTCTTGTTATTTCCATATATTTCCCAAATCAGTGACAACTGTTTTATACATATTTGAAACTAATTGTTTCTGCCTCATCCCAAAATGTTAATTTTGTGGTTTAATTATTCTTCTTACATATTTGTTTTCTAATAAAAGTAAACAGTTCTTAAATTCATACAGCACATTCAACCATAATCCACTAAATATAAATTTGTTCATGTTATGGCTGCCTGCTGACAGTAAATGAACAATTTCTTTGTTAACAGAGACAAGTTAAATTTTGCCGTATTGGAACTACGAGAAAACGGCGACTTGGCCAAATGGGAAAAGTACTGGTTTGACAAGGGGGAGTGTCCTCAGCACAGTTATCAAGTTTATTTACGTCACTGTATCTTTTGCTGTTTATTTTGCCTTTTTTTTCTTTTAATGCATTTTTTTTTTCAAACAATTTTATTATTTTTCTTTAGCACTTTTTAAAAAATATTTTTTAAAATTTAACTATTGAAACAGTGCATTTATGAAAAAAAACTTTGCTTGTCTATTCTTCCCTCTCCTTCTTCTTTGCTCTTTTTCTACTGTTCTTAATCTTCTCTTTCTCCTGCTTTTTCCACACTTTAGCCACTAAGATTCATTACTGCATGCAAAGTTTTTTTGCCATGGCCGTCTGTTTTCAAATGTCATATAAACCTGAGCCAACATGAAATTATAAGCATACATTTTTATTGGTAACTGTGTAGTTACTGCATTGTTGATTTCTTTATTTAAAGTAACTGTAAAAACATGAATGCACACTTGTTCTCCGCCATTATCACGAATGAATACTCCTTCCTCAGTGACATTATGTTTGGATATTCTTTATCCAGCAATGTCATGATTTAATCATTTTTTCTTTATTCGTGTCTCTTTATCCAGAATTATCAGTATTGAGTAGTCTTCCTCAGTAACATCATGACTGGATACTCTTTAGCCAGCAGTGTCATGATTGAATCATTTTTCCTCAATGACCTCATGGTTGGATGCTCTTTATGCAATAATGTCATGACTAAATAATTTTTCTCAAATAACATTAAGGTAAAGGTAGTCTGATGCGTGATGCCATATGATGATGGATGGCATCCGCATGTCTGGTTTTGTGTGGTGTGCAGATGTGTTCAGTCAAAACAATGTTCATACAAAAATAACAGGGCAATCCACATAGGACGTCAGTAAACTCACGACGTATAAAGTCAATGATTCTTGAAACAGCCGTTGACGTTTTTCTTCATTATTTATTGTGGACGCCACAGTGACAAAATGGTTACGCGAATATGTAGACACATCAAACAGTCATTATCACAGCAACATTCAATACAGCAATAGACGGTAGACAGCATTACAATGATGAGTCAGATGCATGTTATATTTCATAGTGCTGTAAATGTAGTCAGGTGAAAAACTCCATCCTTTTCTATAACAGCCAGGAGATAACCAGATGTATGAGATCAGTTCACTCTCCTTAATCTGACTTCAGCAAGACAGACACGTCTGCCGAAGTATAAATAATGTCCTCAAAAATATCCTCTAGATAACAAAGGTTTTTCAAACCTAGTTCAGGTAACCAAGTAGCAAGTAATAGTCCTTGGGACCTGCATCAACCGATGCAGCACAATACAGCGACATGTGAGCTAGGAAAACATCTCGTGACGACGACTTTCGAAGACAGGCTATGAACCAGAAATCATTCACGACCAAAAATCGATAGAGTTAATGAAAAAGTCAATTTACCTTGCTTTCATGAAATACACAGAAATATCACGCCTCCCGACATGTGGGAAACACTAGAGGTATTATCTCGAATAAACGAAATATCCATTAAGAGGACTACACATCCCTGACAGAACAAAAAATAGCGGAGATCCCCTCTTCAACGAGGCATCTCTTTCGCCATTCCAAATCGCTCACTCCACTAGTGGTGGGCGGAAACCGATCGACCAAAAAGCAAGACAAGTCATGCGCAGTCCAGCGCAAAATGACCACAGCTCAAACTCAACTGCATTCGATACCAACGCGAGAAGACAAATGCTTACCGAGAAAAGTGACTATAAATTTCAAGCAGTTGTTGCCCTTGCGTTATAAAATAGATATTGAAATAAAACGATGTTGCGAGAATTTATCACGCAACATAGTCCCATAGCAAATACTGCTGTAGGAGATTGAAGTGTACCCATTTACAGCTGGGTAAACTGAAGTGTGATGTCACCAGGTTTTGATTCTGAATCCCACTAACTTCTTCCATGAAGAATTTTTTTCCTCAAATAACATTACAGCTGACTAATTTTCTATAACTTCATGAATGAACAGTTTTTCTCCAGCAATATCAATGCCTGAGTGCATTTCTTCAGTAATTTAAGTAAAAATATTTTCTACAACATAGTTGACCTTACTTTGCTATACAGAGCGTAGTTTTTCCAAACATTTTTCCACTCACCATTGGAGTCATGATGCACTTTTCACTTTAAAATTGACATTTTAATTACTTCTGACATGTTTTACTATTTTGGCTTCATATAGTTAATATTTCTTTGCACATCTTCTATACCTTCTTTAAGCGGTCTTTTGGGTCAGTTGTAAGATCAAAAGCTAGGCTGTCCTTCAAAGGTCACTTGAAAATGGATGAGAGAGCAGAAAATGGCTATCGAAGAAGATCACACAGTTCTGTTACGGTCAGTAAATGTCAAAGTGGAGTATTATTTTAATTAAACACTTTTATATCATAAGTATTTTACATATTGTGTTTCACAGAAAATGACATGTTTAATACATTCCTCGACATCTCTATCCCCCCCCCCCCCCTCCCCCATAAAAATATTGTTGTTGTTTGCGTTCAGTTTCAGCAATATCTCTCTTACAATGCTGGCCGTTAGTTTTGAGTGGTATGTTTGTTTTGTCTTAGTTTTCAGCAAGCAATTTGTGTGGGTTTGCTTCCCTGCCACCTCACGCCTATCTGTAGGATATACCTCAGGTCCATCAAATAGTGCAGTGAGGTGGCTGCACCAGTGAGCGTCATCGGAGCTGAGATGCAACTCGAAAATATTTTGATTTACTGAAATCATAAGTTATGTTATTTTGTAAATCTTGCACTGATAAATACCAGATGCAGACAGGAGCAATAAATGTGCCAGCACAAACCAGGGAGTGCATGAGAGGGTACTAAAGAAGCTGTACAAAGGGTTTATGAGACCTGTCCTAGAATATGACACTATGCAACAGCAGCCAAATCAAACACTGATAATAAAGTTACCTGCCTGAAAACTCAAGTCATGAGAATCATAACAGAAGGCATGAAAACAACACCTGTTGAAGAAAACCAAAGAATTCATGAGCTGGCAAGAAAGACTCAAACACAGCAATGATGAAGAATTAAAAAAATACACGATTACAGCTTATACTATAAATGCTGTATATAACAACTGCCGAGTACCATCTACTCTGGCCGTCTACACTGATGGATCCAAGGGTGATAGTGGGCAATGTCGTAATTTTGATAAGATAGGTCTGAGGTATTTATGGTCCCGTCCGAGCAGAGGTGATAGTGTTAACTATGTGATAATAAGGTGGTAAGAAATAGTTTTCTTCTTTTCACAAGGGGTGATAGTGTAAGAGAAAGAACAGTCTCTGGATTGAGTAATTGCTCTAATCCAGCCTATCTTTACGACTATATTTAAATTAGATGCACTTTCTCTCCTGGTACAGAATACAAGTTACACCACACTCACGTACACACAATTTTGTGACGACTACGCACAAACGTGAAAACAAACTATGGATAACATATAGGGCAGGGAATGACCAACACGATAACTAAAGGTTTATTATCACTAGAAATTCACAACATCGATCATTTACATCAATAAAATAAAGTTTACAGACAAAATTATGGAAATCATTAGCCCAATAGGCCCTTCCCTCTTGTAAAGGAAAACAAAGAAGATCCCAACAGAGGTAGTTCCCACAGAAGTTAGTAACCCCAAAAGGTCAAAAGAGTAACCCTAGAATATAGGAGTAGATGATAAAGTAAAGAACAAAGTCTCTAGTAAGTCTATCCTGAAAAAAAAAAGAAATATAACAGTATTAGCAAACAAGTAAAGACAGAAGTGAGTACAATGATTATACAATATAGGAAATATTCATTCTTCTTTCTTACAATCTGTGGCCACATTCAATCACGCTTACCTACTACTCTTGAGCGTAACTTCAGTGTATAGTTAACATAGTCCAGTGTGGTGCTTTTCCAAGTGAGCCCCAGTTCCTCCAAGAATGATTAATTTTTCCTAATGGGGAACGCCCGCTTTGATAGTGCTTATTGGATATGAGAAAGTTCACGTCAGGTAGTTCATGTAGAAAATATAAACCGCGATCAAATTTTCACCATGGACAGTACACAGTAGTCCCGATATTTAAAGGACATGTCTGGTGGGTAAACTGTTTGAAACCAATAATGATAAGGAAAAGATATCCTATCTGCTTTTCGCTCTCTCTCTGGGGTATGAGTGCCAATTCTGGACCCAAGTATTTTTTTTTCTGGTTAAATCCACTTGAGAAAAAGGAAACAACGATAGTCAGTATTCTGGAACAATGTTATATAGATACTTGGCCACCACGGGCTGATAAACAATCTGGGTAATTTGCATGTCCAGTTATACTTTATTCTTAATGTTTTTGCGTTTGAACTCTCTCTCTGGATGAAAAAACAAGAGGACCGCACAGGTCAAAATCCAAGACCCGATAATAATTAAGAATGTTACTGGAGCTATTCAGACCGCTAGATCGCAGGGTTGATCAGCCTAGATTTTGTTGGAAACAAAAAAAAATATCATAACAGTAATATAAATATTATAACCTAACACACGTTTACGGCAAGACCTCTTAACCACTCCGGTATTAAATTATATTTAAAAACCACAAGAGTCTAGCTTATCTTAACACTTTTAACGTGCGATATGAACACTAGTCATTTATAAAATTACGCATGATGTATTAGGAATAATTATACTTCGTCATTTATCAAACACCTAGCGTCTTATTAATTAATTAAAGCATCTATTACTGGGGAATAGCGAGTAATTAAATTTACGTTTACAGCTGGAAAAATTGGCTATATGTTATTTAATATGCTAATCAATTAACACAGAAATCCCAGTGAAATATAAATGAAAAAAACTGTATCATGTTATTCACTAAATGCTAATATATATTATTTACCACAACACAGAAAAATGAATTATCTCCACGTATTCAAAGTAATCCAATTGTAATAGGGCTCTTATTAATAGCAAGCTAGATACTCAGAAATTCCCGTAGCAAACTGATAACTGAGTTTGATGAGACTGGCATTTATACTGAAAAATGCTCAATTTCGCTGGCGGCTGGCAAAAGTTACACCTTTCGCAAAGTAAGGGAATGAGCGGGGATTTTCTTCCAATATAAAGGATTCCACCACTTGCTTGGTTTCCCTGTGACTCGACAACAAAAGGCTCTGATCTTCAGCGGTCATCGGGCCGTCTAGGGAACTTCAAACACTTCACCTTCCATGTGTTTGTTGTAATCTGACAGCATGCATTCGCCCTGTAAGCTTAGGCAACCGCCCTTGGCTCGTCCCCTATTGAAGGAATGTCAGTTATGGATCTGAAAAGCTGCTTTAATAGCGCGTGAGAGAAGACAGGTAGGCATGGCTAAACTATAAGTAAGACAGCTAGCAAAAAAGGCATGGCTAATGCGTAACAAACGTGCATGCTAATTAGGGAAGCGAGGGACCGAGTTTGTATGAAATGAAAATGAATGAAAAAGAGGGGCGCCTGTGGGATTCAAGCGAACTGATCGAGGTGCTCTGTTCTCATAACCTGTCACAGGCAACTAGGTGCAGGAGTAGTAATACCACAGTGGGAATTTAAGAAGAGCTGCAGTGTAACTGAAGGGGCTTGGAGATGGTAGCAATTCTAAAAAGTTTAGAAATAATCAAAGATAACCCACCAGAAGCTGTTACAATATTTACAGACTCACTATTATCACTACAAGCACTAGAACTCCCAGGTAAATGTAGTCGGCCAGACATAAAGGAAGAAATTCTTGCAATTAATACATCACTAGGGAATAGAGGATGGAGTGTGAGGCTAGTGTGGGTTCCAGCACACATAGGGATAGCTGGTAATGAATTGGCAGACCAGAACGCCAAATCTCTTCTTCTTCCGTCCTTAGCCAAGGACCGACCAAGCAGTCAGTGGCCATTCCGCCTTGCGGCGTCTTAGGGCAACAAGAAATTATCCATTGTTCCGTTACGCCTAAAGGCGTTTATTGGTACAACAGAATATTATTGTTGTTTCCGTAATCAATGTGACAAGCAAGCGGTTGATCAATCCGCTGTGAGAACGCCAAATATGGAAGAATAAATAAAAACAATATAAGAGCAGGACTGGGAAGTTCGGAAATCAAGAGCCAAGTGAAGCTAACTATAAACGAGGAATGGAAGAACAGTTGGAAAAGCTGTGGCGTCTCTGTCTCGATGCAGCGTACTTTATGTTAGAGGAACCACACTGCCAAGAATGTCAGGAAGAAAATGACATAGACCACTACCTGATCCACTGTAGAAAATATGATCAACAGAGGCTAGAATTAAAAACATACTTTAGAAATCACAATATAGACATGACAGGTGATAAGGTTTTAAATATAGATGCCCCAGGGGAAGCCCAAACAATACTTAAACGATATATACATAAAACAAAGGAAAATATATAAGGTTAATAACAGTGACAATATTGGTAATAATAACAAAAATAATACTTCAGAAAAGACATTCAACCAAATAGAAATTAAGCAACAAAAACTAACAAATCATTAATTTAAAAAAAAAACAACAACAAAAAACAGAAAAATTAGCAAACTTATTAACTACTCATAGGACAAGGAAAGACAACGAGGTTTAAAAAAAAACACCAACTCAAAAAGAACAAATACTAATACAAATTAAAACCAAGTGCAAAGGACAATAGTTATCTATAAACAATACAAAACTGAAAATAAAATGACAAATACTAATATAAATTAAAACCAGCAACTGCAAAAGACAATAGTTATTTAAATTTAATACAAAATTAGTAAATAAAATGACACTAAATACCCCAATTATAACCAATTTTCAGGTTGAACAGGGTAGACCAAGATGGAACGAGAAGAGGCAATAATGGTCAGCTGTTAAGTGCCCGCTCTCCACCCATCCCCTTTTCAAAACAACAACAACAATCCACTCTGACAAGTTCCCTGTCAGGAGAAACAGAGCTTCCCTAAGTTGAATGAGAACATTCTCAGGTTTGGGAAGAAAAAAAGTTAACATTGTCAAAGCACAAAGAAAAGCCCTAAAGATGAAGTATATAGAGGAACACTAGCCAAGCAGTGGCTGGACCCTTGAGTACACAGATGAATCAGCTGCTAATGCATGCAGCTGAGAAAAGAAGTGGAGGAATCTTCATGCTACTAAGTGACAGTACACAGGAAAGTTTTTCAGAGCGAGGGGTTGATGAACTGAAAGCTGCTGCTGAAGCCCTCATGATGGAGTAAAGCACTAAAAGACAAGTAGTGTTTCTCACAGTACTAACAGTTCTCACAGTACTGTCAGTACTAACAGTTCTCACAGTACTATCAGTTCTCACAGTACTATCAGTTCTCACAGTACTGACAGTACTAACAGTTCTCACAGTACTGTCAGTACTAACAGTTCTCACAGTACTATCAGTTCTCACAGTACTATCAGTTCTCACAGTACTGACAGTACTAACAGTTCTCACAGTACTGTCAGTACTAACAGTTCTCACAGTACTGACAGTACTAACAGTTCTCACAGTACTGACAGTACTAACAGTTCTCACAGTTCTGACAGTACTAACAGTTCTCACAGTACTGACAGTTCTCACAGTACTGACAGTTCTCACAGTACTAAGAGGACTAACAGTTCTCACAGTACTGACAGTTCTCACAGTACTAACAGTTCTCACAGTACTAACAGTACTGTCAGTACTAACAGTTCTCACAGTACTGTCAGTACTAACAGTTCTCACAGTACTAACAGTTCTCACAGTACTGTCAGTGCTAACAGTTCTCACAGTACTAACAGTTCTCACAGTACTGTCAGGACTTAAAGTTCTAACAGTTCTCACAGTACTAACAGTTCTCACAATACTGACAGTACTAACAGTTCTCATAGTACTGTCAGTACTAACAGTTCTCACAGTACTGGCAGTTCTCACAGTACTGAAAGTACTGACAGTTCTGACAGTACTAACAGTTCTCAAAGTACTGTCAGTACTAACAGTTCTCACAGTACTGAAAGTACTAACAGTTCTCACAGTACTGTCAGTACTCACAGTACTAACAGTTCTCACAGTACTGTCAGTTCTCACAGTACTAACAGTTGTCAC
Organism: Oreohelix idahoensis; assembly: GCA_024509875.1. Lineage (NCBI taxonomy): Eukaryota > Metazoa > Mollusca > Gastropoda > Stylommatophora > Oreohelicidae > Oreohelix > Oreohelix idahoensis. The sequence continues at coordinate 14,410 of JAMPIV010020292.1, forward strand.
AGTACTAACAGTTCTCACAGTACTGTCAGTAATAACACACAGTACTGTCAGTAATAACAGTTCTCACAGTACTGACAGTACTAACAGTTCTCACAGTACTGGCAGTACTAACAGTTCTCGCAGTACTAACAGTTCTCACAGTACTGGCAGTACTAACAGTTCTCACAGTACTAACAGTTCTCACAGTACTGGCAGCACTAACAGTTCTCACAGTACTGTCAGTACTAACAGTTCTCACAGTACTGTCAGTACTAACAGTTCCCACTACTGACAGTACTAACAGTTGTCACAGTACTGTCAGTACTAACAGTTCTCACAGTACTCACAGTACTGTCAGTACTAACAGTTCTCACAGTACTAACAGTTCTCACAGTACTGTCAGTACTAACAGTTCTCACAGTACTGTCAGTACTAACAGTTCTCACAGTACTAACAGTTCTCACAGTACTAACTGTTCTCACAGTACTGCCAGTTCTCACAGTACTAACAGTTCTCACAGTACTGTCAGTACTAACAGTTCTCGTGAGTAAAAGAAATGGAAGTCTGAATGTCCTAAGACCACTGTTATTGTTGATCAGAACTGACATCACTGCATTCCGGACAAACCAATAAGTGCTGCCCTTCAGCAAATGTCGAAGATCAACACTTTACAAAATATGTTGTCCATCCAAAAGAATATTGATACTATGGATCTCATTTAACTGTAGTATTCCTGAAATGAAGAGGCCAACAGACAAGCAGTGAAAACTCCCTCAGCCTGACACAAGCGTAACAAATGAAGATGTTAAGAGACTCATCAAAGGCAGATACTGAAAGTCAGCATTCTGAATAAGCCACAGTACAAAAAGAAACCTTCCAAAATTGAAAGTTCCTCAATGAATGAATGGATATTTATTTGTTGTATGCGTCTATTGACATTAAGAAAATTCATAGAAAATAGAGCTGTAGGTTTTCAAAAGAGGGGGAAAAGGTAAAAACCTCAGCACAGTCTGTGCAAAAGCATTTATAAAAATAAATTATTTTCATTCCCTGTTTTTCTACATGCTTTTGTGTATATTGGGGGGGGGGGGGGGGGGGTAGTTAACATCTTTCAAATTTTATTTTCAATAGTTGTTTATTTTTTAAATGAAATTAATAACTTATTTATTTTGTTAATTTTTATTTCTTTTTTTTTTCAGTACACCTACACCGGACCAGTCAGTTTCAATGGTGGAAATCACACGTTTGAAGATTCAAATACCCACACAGTGGTATGAAACAAGGCAGAAGGCATCAGTATAAAATATTTGTGCTCAACTGTTCCTTTGTACAACTGAGGCATAAATGTACAACTTTTCTGGATGAAGCTTGCCTATATGATTGTGAAAACATTGAAGATACTACCAATGGATAAGCATCCTAAAAATTGGCACCTCTGGATGCTATAAAGCATAAACACAAACGTGGATTATTAAAGTTTACATAGATGTGATTTGAACTGTCTTATCTGCTTTTTGTATTGAAAGCATGTAAACTGGTTTAATATATTGAGGCAATAGGGTACATTTTACAAGTCAATTATTTTGATAAGGTTCGCTTTTATTAATTTTTATGTGATATTTAATTGGACAGGAGAATTTTTCTGTACTCGGCATTAAGGAAAACAAAATTGGCAGATTTCTGAGAAAACCATCTCAAAATTAAAGTAAATAAAAAAAAAGGTAAAATGTAGGTGCATATAAGAAACTGCTGTAGGGCAATGAAGTTTTAGAGACTTCACCATGCTAGGTCAAGTTTTTTTGTGAGGTGGGGCGACCTGATCCCTTTCTCACTGCCTTTTCCATCCCTAATTCCAGAGCAGAGTCAGGTACCCATTTACAGCTAGGTGGAGTGCAGCCTAAGTTACCAGGTGTCAATCTCAGAACTCACTAACTGTGCTGCAAAAGGAAAATACTCTAACTGCTAAACACATGAAATGCTCAAAATGAAAAAAACTGCAATAAAAATAGGACAAGCAATGCTATGTATCAACTGTCAATGGTGGAAGAGGCTGTTTTTTTTTTAGTCTTTGTTAAAAAATGTAATAAAATAATAGGGTTTTTGAAGTTTATATTTGTTTTAGAGCACACTAAAAAGTATATAACATTTTGTAAATTTAAGGTAATTGAGTATTGAGAAATAGAATTTCATGAAGTGAAGTAGATGATACATATAATATGCTGTGAAGAAAATCTGTCCAACCAGTGTGCTGTCTTCTTGAATACAGTAATATTCCACTTAGTGCTTGGGGTAAGTTCCTGGAAAATGAAGCGCTAAATGGAACAGTGCTCTCTGGGGTCATTATAACAGCATCAATGGGGAGATGTGATCCTGATAGATTATTTCTAACCTGAGATATATACAGTGGTCTATATTATGTGGTATATGACCAGTGAGGGTAAGAAACAGTCGAACGCGCTATGAATAATTAATGTGCAATGTAGAATATTTAACATTATGATAGATACAAAAAATTTGAAGATTGACAAGTGTGACAGAATGAGAGAGAGGTTGCTTTAGCATAGGCAGTGGGTGAGTGGGAAACTGTGAATGTTTGTAATTGTAAAGCATGGCTGTAGTGAGATATCCGTGATACACTCGCCCAAATATAATTAGATTACCGCATTTTAAATTTTTCTTCAATACGCCAAGATAGATTTTCTACACCTCCCGCCACCATTTGCCCTGCCCTACTCATGTTTCTCAAACAGTCCAATTCTAGTGACGTAAAGTTACTGTTTATAACCGCTACTATAAGATTTGAAAATTGTCAAGGACGATAAAATCTAATGCAAAAATTGGACGCTCCTTGAATTTTTTTTAACTAACGTATTCTAAGAATCTATTATTAGTTACAACATGCGACAGTAGTTATATTTTTTTCTTTTCAAGAACGTCGCATTTTCAAAAACACCAACAAGAGACATGCGATTTAAAACTATTAATGCCACGCTAGGGTATCCACCCCCTTACAAAAGGCTTTTTCGTTGCTCTGTACTAATTTTTTAAATATAACATGAAACTGTTTTGGAAAGCGGCCAACATGTGTTTCTTTGAAAAAAAGACGGGAGACAGACAGCGCGAGAGGAGGTTAGTAGGGAAAAGTCAAAACCCACTTGGGTATTTTCAAACTGAAACGAAGGAGTGAAGGGGAGAGAGAAGGGGGCTAAAGAAAGACAGAAAACGTATATGCATTCTATAGAAGGATGAATAAAAGGGAAAAGACAGAATGGAATTAAAAGTAATAAAGTTGTTTATTCAATACTATACTATTTCCCATGAAAACGTATCTAGACTTATAAATAAAGAGAAAGTACAAAGATGAAAACTTAGATAAAGACGTAGATGAAAATATAATGGATAGATAAAGGACATTAGCCTGATTAAAAATCACTTTTCATCTTTTAAATCGTTTCAAAAGTGACTGAGTTATCGCATAAAATAAAATTTGACAAACAGACGAACGATCACACTGATGTCCCAGCTCAAATTAAAAGTAAAATTTTTCGAGTCGTTGCTTGGAAACAAGGCAAATCGGCTTGCCTCATTTTGATAGACATTAGGAGGAAGGGAGAGGTAGATTTGAATTTTTGCCCACCTAAAGCGACTGATGAACTTATTTGAAAACGTTAAAAAAATGTTTGGGATTTTCAAAAATAAATGTCAAATCGGTGTAGTTTAAACTGATTGGTTAATGTTAGAATAGACATAGAGGGAAATAAAACTAACGCATCTATGATGCAGGGTACCACTTGAGAGAGATTTTTCATACATGGAAGGTTCAGAGCAATTAATAAGCAGATTGCCTTTGCGTCTGAAGCAGCAGCTGTCTAGAAGTGACCATTGACAGCCTGTTAAACCTTAACATAGTGTGTGATTATTTCATTGATTGCGGTAAGATGAATAACCTTTTTAATACATTATTTGATGTAGAGGCCAACCCAGATAGGGCGCCCTAACATTGTGTGTGTACGACATTTTGCCTTTGTGGAAGATTGCGACATACTAGGAGCAGAGGCATGTCTTAGGAAGCAAATCAAACTAAATTTTAGTTGAATATTGTCATACATATTTTGACTGTAAGACCAGAAAGTCACTGGCAGGCCTATTGGTATATTAACTTTGGAGAAAAGAAAAGATTGTATTTCAGCTGAAGAAGATGATGTATATTGACAGGGGCATTGAGACTATGTGGAAAAGAAGATACCCACTGTTTATGAAGAAGTCAGACTCAAGTTAAAAACTGTAGCTAATTTAGTTAGCTATTTTATCTGATCACACTACTTGTTTAATGATGTTAAATTGGTAGTGGTGGAGACCATTAACTAGGGACTGAGGAAGGCCTGTTCCTCTTGTTTCAGGGTTACATCGCCCAGTTCAAGTTGGTCAGAAGTCGGAGCTGCAGAAGTTGAGGCAACCTATCACATCATACAAGTATTCGCAGTTTCCAGAATACATTGCAGTGGAGAAGTGTGCAGTGTTCTCGAACCAGTCATCCAAGGACTATAAGATAAGTCTATATCTTGCAGGCTTATGCAAACTCAAATGTATTTAATCTCCACCCTATTCAGTAACAGTTTGTGATATGATGTGAAAACCAGTTTTCCAAATATTGACTCTTCGTATAACAGGGTTTTTCCACCAGGGAATAACAGTTTAGAGACTTTAACATAGTAAAATATATTGGACAGATGTCCTTCTTGTGTATTTAAATTGATAAAACCATATTTTCATTTTAAGTTAAACATTCCTGTCCTAAAAAATTTGAGGGACAGGAAATTAAATTGTATATACCTATATATCATAACTTTAAACCCAGTCTTGTTTATTTAATTTTAGTAATTTACATGTGTATTTGTTTCAAGCAATTATCACTACATTTCCATTACCCTAGACACCAAGCCATATAAATTAACATCACAAACACTAGTTACCCAAAATAAATCGCAGAGTGAGATCGTAGGGTGGTAGCAGTCAGGTACCCTGAGAACATCAACTTCAACTATTAGACTCAGGGACTTGCATAGCTGACCTCACTCTGTAGACACATACTGACTACTTTTATTTTAACATCAAAACCCACCACAATGGCTTTACTCTAGGTGCAATCTATCTCTCCAACATTGAAAGTATGCTAAAGAGCTTATATGTATGCACTGAAAAAATAGAAAGGGGGAGGGAGAGATTAGAAAACGGGGGTTGAAAGGTAGAATAATGTTGAACAGAGTGCTTTTTACCAGCTTAATTGCAATCGCACTCATCAACAGAGCTTTAACTTAACAGAGGAAATCACAAACTGGATGCCCCCATTCATGAAACACACTCTGATTGGCTACATGCACATTTGATGGCCACTCTTGGAGGGTTTGGCTACATGCACATTTGATGGCCACTCTCGGAGGGTTTGGCTACATGCACATTTGATGGCCAATCTCGGAGGGTTGTTAGAACTGACTAATTTCACCAGCGTTTATGGATTTTCAGACAGACATTCATTTATATTGGAATGCCTTCAAAGTTAAAGAACGTGATGGTGAAATAGAGCTACATAGTGTCAGTTTATACGGGATATGGTTAAGTGAGTTATTACCGCACCACATGTGTGGACCAGACACATTTTTTTTTCAAAATTTTATATTTTTTTAAGTGCACATTACATTATGAAGTCCTGTTCTGAATACTCTATGCTTTACTATATGAAATCCTTTTATGAAAACTCATAGTTACCCTGAATGTTTATATACATTTTTCTTGTCCTTTTGTTTCTCTGAAGATGCCAATCAAAAGTATTTTTATTTATTTTACTATTACTTTCAAAACATCTTTCTGGAAATGTTTATTTTTTTAACATTTTTTAGGTTTGTAAAATAAATGATGGGTGTGTGTATGAATGCCTGCAGGTGTCCATGTGTCTGTGGTTATCTTTTCATGCATTAATTATTTTAGTATTAGGTTTCCACGGTTTAAACTTAATAATGTCAGTATTTATTGTATTATGTTCTTGTTTTCATTTTTTGGTTAACTTACATTATTTTTATTATACATTTGTCCCAGCACTTGTTAATTTTCTGGGGGGTCTCGGAAGAGACCAACAAAGAACAGAACTGCTGTACGCACAGGCATGTCATACAAGGAGACTAACATGAGGCTGTATATGGTACTGGCAACATCATTATGTAAAACAAACAGCAACAGAAACCACAGTTGCAAGAGAATGTGAATACTTGGTACAGACTTCCTGCAAGGGACCAGCTGCAGTTGCAGCTTCATCCTCCGTAAGGAGAATCATGATGATGAGCTCTTAATGTTAACTGTCTCTCAATATGAGCTCTTAATGTTAACTGTCTCTCAATCTTAATGTTAACTGTCTCTCATTATGAGCTACTAATGTTAACTGTCTTACTAATGTTACTTACGGTGATTTAAACTGATTGTTTCATGAAGAGAATAGAAAATCCAATTTAAGGGATAATACTTTAATATGGGGGGTGGGGGGGGGGGGGGGGGCCACGAAGAAGGTATTAGATGTAGTAAATCAGTCATCATCATCATCATCACCAGTTCTCTTTTCATTCATTATTCAAGTTTGAGATGAATAAAGGCAATTTGTACCAGATTTCATGTTATTGTCAGTGTACAACTAATGTACAAGGTAATTGTTTCATTCCATTCATTACCCTTTCTACTCCCTGTGAAGCACCTTCAAAACCAATTAACCCCCAGCCATCTTGTCATGTGACATCTTGTCCTGTACCATCTTGTCCTGTGACATCTTGTCCTGTGACATCTTGTCCTGCACCATCTTGTCCTGTGTCATCTTGTCCTGTGTCATCTGTCTTGTACCATCTTGTCCTGTGCCATCTTGTCCTGTGACATCTTGTCCTGTACCATCTTGTCCAGTACCATCATGTCCAGTACCATCTTGTCCTGTGCCATCTTGTCCTGTACCATCATGTCCTGTACCATCATGTCCTGTGACATCTTGTCCTGTGCCATCATGTCCTGTGCCATCATGTCCTGTACCATCATGTCCTGTACCATCATGTCCTGTACCATCTTGTCCTGTACCATCTTGTCCTGTACCATCATGTCCTGTACCATCTTGTCCTGTACAATCTTGTCCTGTGCCATCATGTCCTGTACCATCTTGTCCTGTACAATCTTGTCCTGACATCATGTCCTGTGCCATCTTGTCCTGTGTCATCTTGTCCTGTGTCATCTTGTCCTGTGTCATCTTGTCCTGTGTCATCTTGTCCTGTGCCATCTTGTCCTGTGTCATCTTGTCCTGTGTCATCTGTCCTGTACCATCTTGTCCTGTACCATCTTGTCCTGTACCATCATGTCCTGTACCATCATGTCCTGTGCCATCTTGTCCTGTGCCATCTTGTCCTGTACCATCTTGTCCTGTGACATCTTGTCCTGTACCATCTTGTCCTGTACCATCTTGTCCTGTATCATCATGTCCTGTACCATCATGTCCTGTACCATCATGTCCTGTACCATCTTGTCCTGTACCATCTTGTCTTGTACCATCATGTCCTGTACCATCTTGTCCTGTACAATCTTGTCCTGTACCATCATGTCCTGTGCCATCTTGTCCTGTGCCATCTTGTCCTGTGACATCTTGTCCTGTACCATCTTGTCCTGTGACATCTTGTCCTGTGTCATCTTGTCCTGTGCCATCTTGTCCTGTACCATCTTGTCCTGTACCATCGTGTCCTGTGCCATCGTGTCCTGTGCCATCGTGTCCTGTGCCATCTTGTCTTGTGCCATCTTGTCCTGTACCATCATGTCCTTACCATCTTGTCCTGTACCATCATGTCCTGTACCATCATGTCCTGTGCCATCGTGTCCTGTGCCATCGTGTCCTGTACCATCATGTCCTGTACCATCTTGTCCTGTACCATCATGTCCTGTACCATCTTGTCCTGTACAATCTTGTCCTGTGCCATCGTGTCCTGTGCCATCTTGTCCTGTACCATCTTGTCCTGTGACATCTTGTCCTGTACCATCTTGTCCTGTGACATCATGTCCTGTGCCATCTTGTCCTGTGACATCTTGTCCTGTGACATCTTGTCCTGTGCCATCCATTAAAAGTTTTTCCGTGTCTTTTCTATCCCATTCATATTTGTCACCAGTTCCCTTCTCCATGTGTTTCTAGATCTCACTATATTTCTCTTACCTAGAGATTCTAGAACCAGGACTACCTTGTAAAGCTACCAGCTGGAGTCCTGGATGTGTGCTCTATCCAGTGACAGAATCTTCTCCTCACCTCTAGTTTCACTGGTTTTTGTCTGGTTGTTCCCATTAGTAATCATGTCATAACATTTCAATCCTTCTGTTTGCGCAAGCATCACTTTATGAAAGCCTGTAACTTCATAATTGTTATTTTTGGAATTTCTATTGTCCACAGCCATACTATAGTAATGGTAACTATTTCTGACTGTTCATGTTTGCGATGCATAAATGCAATTTGTAAAAATTAATATCTCATTTGAAATATACAATTTATTTCATTGTTAACTAATTACTGAACTAAAACTTGTACTATGAAACAGGTACAAGTAAAAGTGGTCCATAGAGCAGTTTTATAAATGTATAATATTAACTACAACTGATATTTTCTGTTCTTGTCCATTTATAAAATAAGCATGACATCATTTAATTTGTATATGACTATAATGTTTCATGTAGTTACCAGGGGTCTGTGTGTAGTTCCAGGGGTCTGTGTGTAGTTACCAGGAGTCTGTGTGTAGTTACCAGGGATATGTGTGTAGACACAGACTGTAACATCAGACATATCATAAGAGGTGACTAATCTGAGGTTTTGCATGGCACTGGCAACCTCATCATATAATAACAGACTGTTACATAAACCACCACTACAAGAGCACATACATGGTTTGTTTCAGGCTTCCTGCAAAAGGACCAGCTGTAGTGGTGGCCTCATGTTCCATGAGGAGCAGAAAGGGAAAAGCAGTGTATGTGGTACCATTATTTCTCTGTAACTTATGCACTCCCATTCTTGTGGTATTTGGACTATGTCAGGAACCACTTATCATGGAGAACACTCCATGGGTTACACCACTGCTGTGTGGGTTTATAATAACAAATAGGCTTGCCCTTCTAAGGGTATGACCACACAACACTGGCTGACAAAAGTAATAAACACCTTCAACAGGTACTTCCCTTTAATAATCTACACACACAATAAGGCCTCACACGGCCATCAAACGCATCAAATACAATAATGAGAAAACCACTGTAAACCTGCCTTAGCAGCTTAAACTATCACCTCCATACACGAAGGTACAAACTATACTACAAATGGCTGCTATAAATATCGCTCACCTGAGCGGCACAACTATGACATTAACACATTCAAAATCATCGACACCTTTTCAAACTACGGCCTGTAGACAATACGATCTAGAACCTACACTGCTCTAGACTTAACAACGTAATTATTACCAAGGTCCGAAAATATGGCAGGCACTCAGTTTACAGTCTACAATATAAACCACATAGCGATCTTGCTGGCATAAGGGAAAACCGTCCTTCCCGGACAAGGCTAGCTTCTCATTCACTAATTTTGTGCCCTTTTTCCCCCCAACTTCCGCTAGTCACATGACCCATCAGTTTAGATAGCCTTTCTTTCAGTCTACCAGCATCTATCAAAAAAAGCAAAAATTAGAAAGCAGATTTATGGAGAAAATTCTATCAATTACATTCCCTGTACTGGGAGTCAAACCAGTACCTTTAGAATATAAGGCTGCCGCCATACCTCTTAGCCATTCTGACCACCAAAAAAGTATGGGCAACAACCAGAAACAATCAACAAGATAGAAAAAAAGCAAAAATTAGAAAGCAGATTTATGGAGAAGCTTCAGAGTCAAGATTAATTCTATAGTAATTGTTTATATAAATTTGAATGTATCAACTTCATTGTGTGTCTGATATATACAAATTGTTCAATGTATCCCAACCTGGCAGTTATAATACCCACATTATGTTAGGAGAACACCATTATGTGTTATGTAGAATGTGTGCCTACAAGATGTCCATTTGAATTCCCTTTTATGATAGTATGTGCATTGTTAACCATATCTGGTGTTGTAAAAAAAAATATGAATGTAATACATCTGTTCATCTGAATTGGAAGTAATTTTGACTTATCTTTATTTCCTAATCATTATCATCTCTCGCTGTCTTGAATGACTTTGTGAAGGTCGCGGAGATCTCTGAACAGACAAAGAACGAACTGGACTACTGGCACTGCACACTCAGGCATGTCGTACAAGGCAACTAATTTGAGGTTGTGCATGCGGCTGGCAATCTTATCATGTCAAACTATTGCCATAGAACCAAGCGCTGTACGAGCATGTGAATTCTTGATGCAGGGTTTCTATGGAGGAACCAGCTGCAGTGGTGGCTCCGTGCTCCATAGGAAGCCCAAAGGATGATGACCATGACTGTCTTGAATAACTAACAGTTGTTCATTTTAAATAGGAACTCTACTTACAGCTTCATTTATGAATTAAGACTGTTGGACAACCACTGGATAGTAATAATGACAGTAATGACTATTCATTTGTGATTCACTCATGTGTTAGCCAGGTCCTGAAAGGGGAGCAACCAAACCATTCATGTTGTTGTTGTTGTTTAACTTGTTGTTGGTGGTGGTGGCGGCGGCGGTGGTGGTGGTGGTTGTTGATGTTGATGTTTAACTAGGGCACTTGAGCTTGTTGTTCTTTTTGCAGCCAATGAGAAGTTGAAGAATTGACATGTGTTCTGTAGCTGTTGAGTGGTGCTTTATAGTGTGTTTGTCATTGTTGGGGAACTTGGCAGTATCTCTCTTCTTTCTGTAAAGAATCCTGGGCATGTAAGCAGCCTGTTCTGAATTGTCTCATATGGATGTGTACAGTTGTGGCATTTAGTCTCATGTCATAAAAAGCAACTAAGAAGTGTTAGTTGTGTGGCTGGTTACCACGACCTGTAAAAACTGAAGCCATAAAACCATCAGCCAGAATCATAAACAAAGTCAAGTGCTTCAACTAGGCCACAAGCAGTCTGAAAGAAATCCCTCCGTCACTGGGGAACATTTTTCTAATTTGCAAACTTCTATGCGTCAAATCAATTTACTATAGCATGATGCATGTTTCCACATAAAAGAATGCATCAAACAACGTGAATGTCACTAGACCACAGGTATGCATAAACAGGAATTTCTGGTCATCATTACCTGATGTTTACCTACATTAAGGAGCAAATTTGGCATCAGATCACAGTCTTCTGTTAGTCAAAATAAAACTGCAACTCAGAAAGTGTATACCAACACACAGCTACAGAAAAAACGGTACTGGTCTAGAAAGCGGGCCCCAGACTTTTTCCGAGAAACGAAACACAATTTACGAAATGGTAAACGAAATATGTATCGTATGAGGGGGAGATAACCCAACCGTCTTGCCGTAGCTGTCACATGTCTGTTCGTCTGGGGTATCATGACCATTTGATGCACAAACGACCTCGACCGGCGATGGACACCTATTCAGATGCAGTCGGCTCGGAATTATGTGCTCGATCGGCGCATCCAATAAAGTTAAAACGCTCCGGCACGGAACATTCAGCTAATGCGCGAAACACAATTAAAGCACGAAACACTGCTAAAGGCAAATAGTGGGCGGTTGATACAAAAGTCGGATCGGGAGTTGTTAAATAAAAAGTCGGATTCGCGTTTTCAAAAACCTGAACTTCCGGGGCCCGCTTTCTAGACCAGTACCGAAAAAACTTTAATGAAAGAAATCTTAAAAATTTACGGTTACAATATCCAGTAAGTACAAAGTACTTCAAAAACTAGAAGATGAAGCAATTACAGAAGACCACTGGCAACAGATAACAAATAGATGGAATGGGGGCATGTGGACAAGCTCTCAAGCAAAGCATGGGGGCATGTTTTTTTTTTTTTTAAATTAATGAAGAAAAATATCCCGTTCAACCTCTAATAGGTTCTAATTAGGATATATATTGTTTTCAATTCCAAATAATATGAACAACTGCCGATATGAGAAAGTGGCATCTGTCACAAAATTAACCGTGATACAACGTTAAAATATCTCCAATGATACAACGTAAGGATAAAAACTAATGCGTAAGCTGCTAGAATACATGATCGCCCACGCCGCGGGTCATCACCCGCCATGGAAATTAAATTGTTAGACTTGAAGGCAAAACGGAACGGGATGAGAACGGAGATCAAAAGGAAAAATATGACTGAACGCGTGCTTGAAACTAGCAATGCTAAAAGACGCAAGTGGTGGGGAAAGGAGGAAAAAGTCACGTTCCCCAAGTTGACATAAAGTAAAGAAATCGACAAAAGGGACCTTGGATATTATACGCCACAGTCATTTCTTGGACGCTTTAGCGCCAGAAGATTCTAGAAAATATTTGAAAAGTAACTTTTCTTAATAATAATGTTAGGAATATAACACCTAGTTGGCCGGATGGCCCATCTTGAGCAGTGAAATAATATGCTTTCATTTATACAGACGGACAGATAATAAGAAAGATATTGACAAAAGACTGTTGTTCATATCAACGATCGACTGCATTGAAATAAAACATGTCACTAATTTTAAAAAAAATTGTGGCCTTGAAGACGCAAGTGCTAAAATCTAGTTGGACTGAAGAGACGGGATGGGCTGGTGAATTGTGGCTAAAAATAACTTTAACGGCAAAATTGTGTAGGGGAAGGCAGAGTTGGTTCAAAAAACAAGTGTGTTTTTTTTTTGTGAAACGCAAGTAGAGACGGACGGACCAACAGACAATAAGGCATACTTGACTGAGGTATGACTGAAATGACTTTTTAGTAGGATATTTGAATTTGAAAAAAGAAAAGGCAGTGATTGGCCATAGATGAATATATTATCGGCGCTCAGACGCGCATTTTGTGCCATTCATTAGAAGTTGTCCTTGTAGACACAGTGAATTATTAAGTGGTGTAATTCCCAGAAGCTATTGAAATATTTAGAGGGACGCCATCCTAAGGCCAGCAGCTCAGCTGAGTTTTGCTAGCATTTAACTGTGTTCTATATTCATAATTCTGGTAAGACTGAAATTATTTCTTTGTACATTTTAATATTTGTTTAAGGTTTCGAGTGATTTGATACTGCAATAGCATAATCTGTCCCTTACAACAAGTAAGGATTCGCTCTAGACCCCCCGCCCCAGTTCAGGGTCTAGAGACAAATAAAATACATAAACTCCAGCAAGGATTATGGAGGACAAATCAAGTGTTGAGATCAGTGAAACATATCACCTATCCTATCCTATGGCAGGAAGCTAATGAACATATTTCAGAATCTGTAGTCTGGGAGAACTTAGCCTATGTGAAACCAACTTGGTAAGATGTATTGTTTGGTCAGAAAGATCTGACCCGTCTATGTGGTGTTGTTGTTGTGTAGTGTTGTGTCCAGAAATGGTTAGAGGATGGAGTTCTGACACATGATTAATACTTTGATTGCAGAACTGTGAGTTTCAGTTGGCACCAATGCGGTGTCAAATGAGTTGTTGAAATATCACCAGACTTCTGATATTGCCCCCAAGCACGGAGAGGTGGGGCCACCAAACTTCTGATATTGCCCCCAAGCACGGAGAGGTGGGGCCACCAGATCTCAGCACCAGAGCTACCCCTTCAAGCTACGTGAGCGCCTGGTCTGCTGAGAATTCACCAACTCAAATTATTTGCTAACACACCCATAAAATTTCCATCAAATAAAGGGACAATGCGTATTCGCCATAGACAGGGAGTGATGAGGCCACCCCAACAGCACATCCATTAAATGTTCTCCCAAAATAGATTACAACCATAAATAGTAATAATATTAACTAGTCTAGTAACATATATATGTACACACCTTGAATTTATTATGTAATATTCATGCATTTCTTTCATAATTGCTAAACTTTTCATATGTTCTGGCCAAAATAAAACCTTGGTCCAGAACAAATAAATGTAAAGAAAATTACTATCAAAATTTTACACAGCTGAGTTAGTTCCGTGTATTATAACATTTTATTAATATTATTAGACTTAGTAAATATCTGTGTGTGTGTGTGTGTATGTAAACTACCACAACACATTACATATCATTACCCTAGACATTTAACGTAGCCACATTCATTAGTAAAAAAAAGATAAGTGTGAGGTCGTAGTGGTAGCAAGAAGGGCCTTCTGACAATTCACAGCTACATTTTATCTCAGGAGCCTTCACAGCTGACCTCATGCATCACACTTAGTAACATCACCATCATACAATACCATCAAACCCACTACATATATTGGGGTCTCTTGGTCCCGGGATAATTAGCCCATTAAATATATTAGGATCTCCTGGGGGGAGAATTAGATTAGGGGAACACATAATAAAAATTAAAAGTGTCCCTTATAATTAAAAGTGTCCCTGAAAATAAAAGTTGGTGAATCTTCACAGCCAGTGGTAGTTAATTAATTAATTAGAATTATTTTAGACTAGAGTAATTAGAAGTACTTTAGTGGTTGGAAATTTTATCTTGCACATTGCTAGATTTGTTTAAAAAGTATGGCGGAGCTGGCCAAATTCAGATCAGCTGCTGTGCTGACGGCAAAGGAGATGGGAATGGATGGTCAGATTTTAATTCAATATGTAACGGCTGAATGTGATAAGTATATTGAACGGGAAGAAAGAAGATTAGAAAAAGAGGCTGAAAGAAAATTAGAGTCTGAAAGGTTGGCTGAAGAGAAGAGGTTAGAGGCTGAGACTAAGAGGCTGCAGATTGAGGCAGAAGAAAAACGACAGCAAAGGGAGGCAGAAGATAAAAGGTTGACTGCCGAAAGGGAGGCAGAAGATAGAAGGTTGCAAAGGGAGCACGAATTACGACTCAGGGAGCTGGAGCTACAAGGCCAGGCTCCTGAAAATGGTGCCAGCCCTTTTGCCTCAGATGCTACGCCCAGTCTGGGAGCCTCAACATCAGCTATGGGGTTTCATTTAGACCATTTTGTTGAAAAAGACGATGACATAGAGGGGTACCTAGGACGTTTTGAGTTATTAGCTACTACATATGGGTTAGAGAGAGAGAGGTGGAGTTTAAAGCTATCACAGGGACTGAGAGGTACTTCTTACGAAGTCTTCGCAAAAATGAACAGAGAAGACCAGGAGAATTATGACATGTTAAAGCAGGCTTTGTTATTGAGGTACGAAAAAAAATGGGGAATTTTATCGTAGGAAATTTAGAAATGCCAAACTGTTGTCTGGGGAGACATACCACCAATTCTCTGCCAGACTAGAAACCTATTTGGAGAAATGGACTGCTCTGGGGAAGACCCAAGATCTTAAAGAAATGATCATGATTGAGCAATTGAGAGAGTCCATGGCTCCAGACATGAGAAAATTTCTCATGGAACAAGGTGCAGAGAAGTTGGGGGAGGTTTTAAATGTCGCTGAAAGATATCAGGCAGCCCAGGCAGAGGTAAGTGGTGCTAAAAAGAAGCAATAAGACAATTTTAAAGCTCCACAGCAATTTAATAAATTTGATAATAGAGAGCAGGGAAATAAAGGTAGGACAAACTTTGAACGGCCAAGAAATGACTACCGAGACAGAAACTCACAGTTCAATGACCAAAAATCCAATGAAAGAAAACCGTTTAACCAAGGAAAAAGATGGTGTAAATGGTGCAAGAAAGATAACCATAACACCGAATTTTGTAGAAGGAAACCTTCAAACATTGCTGCAATGAAGTCGGGGACTCAAAGATTAAAGGTTAATCCTAAGGGACAGCAGGAACCTTATCACCCCCCAGTTTGTGAGGATGTTATTTGTAATGGGGTCACCATAAGGTGCCTTTATGATACAGGTTTGGATTATGATTCAGTTGTGAAGTCTAGCCTAGTGGACCCAAGTCAGTATACCACAGAAACAGTGGAAATACAAGGGGCAACTAAGGACATACCACTCATGACACTTCCCATCGCAAGGATAACGGTGAAAACTCGCTATGTGGAAGGAGAAATCAGAGCAGCAGTGATAGATGAACCAATCTACCCTCTGATATTGGGGTGTAGATACGTCTTCTTGGGGAATCCCGAGAGACCTGTGATCATGGCGACAGTGCAGACCAGGTCACAGAAGAAGGCGGAAGAAGGTGAACCTATAAATGCTCATCCAGAGGAGATGAGGAAGGCGCAGGCTGAGGATAGGACACTCAAGCCATGTTTTAAAAAATTGCCCAAATGCCACACACCTCCGAGCAAGGGGGAATATTTTATGAAGAACAGATTGCTATATAGGAAGACAGGAACTAGATCCACTGGTCACGGACAGTTGGTTCTTCCCAAGATATATAGGGCAAATTTAATAAGGAGCTTACATGTTGGAAAAGATGGGGACCATGAAAAAGTCGGTACCATCTGCCAAAAAGTTGCTCGCAAATACTATTGGCCCGACGTAAATGTCGATATTGAAAACTTTGTAGAAGCATGTGGCATATTTCATGAGGGAACACCCACAAAGGGAAAATATGTGCAGGACCTAGAAACGCCACGGGGCAAAATTAGGCCTGGAAGGAAAACTAATTATACTCAGGTAGACAAAGGGCAATGGGAGCCCCCTTTTCACACCCAGTCTTCACTTGAATGGATTAACATGGCCACTATGCGAAGAGTACAAAGAAGAAATTTTACCCAGGATAAGATGACAATCCCTCGGTCAGACTTATATAAACTGGAAGAACAGAAAAGAGAGCGAAGATCTCTCATAAGCAATCTAAAGTGGGGAGATAAACCCAAGAAAAAAATTGGTAGTGGTCGATTTGTGAGTGATGATTCTAGGAAGAAAAGTCCTCACTATAGCGCTTCTAATGGAAGGGACCCGACGGGTTCCATGAAAAATACGTATGATAAATTAAAGGTCCAGATGTAGCTATTAAGGACCTGGACAGATGAGAAGGCGGAAGAGACTGTTACCTCATCTTATCAATACGTGAACAAACTGACCACTCGTTTGAAAGCTGGATGGAAACTGGCAAATGATAATTTGAAACAAGCCAGGAAGAAACATGCAGCATATTTTAATAGGAAGGCAAAGGACAGAGAACTGGCAGTGGGAGAGAAGGTGCTGCTTCTACTACCCGGTAGCCAGAATAAATTACAAATTGGATGGCAAGGTCCATATACGGTTCTAGAGAAGGTGTCTAGAACAAACTATAAAATTGACAAAAGGGGAAGGAGAAAGTTTATCATGTAAACCTGTTAAAGAAGTATCTGGACAGACCACTCCAGGAAAGCACCCCCTTACTGACCTTAGCTATCGCAACTCAAATGCAAAAGGAACCACTCACCTCACATGAATACCCATTACATCCTTGTGAAACAGCAGCACAGGTAAAAGTCAGTAAGCACCTGACTAAAAACCAGAGGGAGAGAGTTCAACAGGTTCTGGAGGAACATACAGATGTATTAACAGATAAACCAGGCCATACAAATTTGCTACAGTATGACATGAAACTGGTAGACTCAAACCCAATCTGTATGAGAGCCTATTCTATTCCGTTCGCGAAGGAGAAGGCATTGAAGGAAGAAATAGATTATTTGTTGAAGGAGGGGATTATTTCACACAGTGAATCATCTTTTAGCTCTAGTGTCGTATTGTTGAGAAAACCGTCTGGGGAACACAGACTGTGCATAGATTACAGGAAACTGAATGCTGTCACAGAAGGACAAGTGGATCCATTACCAGACACAAAACAGTTATTTGCCAGACTGAACAAGGCAAAATACTTTTCAAAGGTGGATCTTAGTAAAGGCTATTACCAGATCCCAGTGAAGCCTGAAGTGAGACCTTATTTGGCTTTTAGCACTTCGGATGGACATTATGAATTCAACATGCTACCATTCGGACTGAAAAATGCTCCGAGTGTATTTTCAAGGATGATGCGCAAATTGTTGGATCCCCTGAATAACCCATGTATCACGAATTTCATGGATGATATTCTCGTCGCCACAGAAACATTTGAAGAACACATTGAAGCTCTAGAAATGTTATTTAATAGGCTTAGGGAGGCGAACTTGACTGCTAGGCCAACAAAATGTTGCATTGGATGCAAAGAGTTGGAATTCTTGGGACACACTGTATATCAGGGTAGCATGACCCCTGATCCCAAGAACTTGGAAAAACTGCAGAGAGCACCTAGACCACAAACAAAAAAGGACGTGCGATCATTCGTGTCGTTATGCGGATTTTATCAAAAAATATATCAAAGATTTTAACTCTATTTGTGCTCCTCTGACTGATCTGACTCGCAAGGGACTTCCAGATAAAATTAATTGGACTGCGCAAAGTGAATTAGCGTTCCAAGACTTAAAGGAAAAACTCACTAGCAAGCCTATTCTCAAACTACCTGATTTGACACAGGACTTTGTCTTAAGAACCGATGCAAGTAATGTAGGACTCGGAGCGGCTTTGTTGCAAAGATCATCTTCACCTGATGGGGAACTGAAACCAGTCGCTTATGCAAGCCGCAAATTGAATAAGGCGGAACAAGGATACTCCACAAGCGAAAAAGAATGTTTAGCGTTAATCTGGGCAATAAAGAAGTTTCAAATCTATCTGTATGGTAGGACTTTTGTGGTCGAGACGGACCATCAGCCTCTCGTATTCTTATCTCAGGCTAAGCATGAAAACGCAAGATTGCTGAGGTGGTCTTTATTGCTTCAACCTTATCAGTTTAGTATCCAATATATCCCAGGCAAATTGAATGTCGGTGCAGATTTCCTCAGTCGGCACCCCTGTGATCAAAATTAGAGTAATGGCAGGCGTAAGGAGAGATTTTGTCTATGTGTATCACTGGTTTTGGAACTTGCCGTAGGCATGTTTTCAAGTGGGGAGATGTGTCACAAAATTAACCGTGATACAACGTTAAAATATCTCCAATGATACAACGTAAGGATAAAAACTAATGCGTAAGCTGCTAGAATACATGATCGCCCACGCCGCGGGTCATCACCCGCCATGGAAATTAAATTGTTAGACTTGAAGGCAAAACGGAACGGGATGAGAACGGAGATCAAAAGAAAAAATATGACTGAACGCGTGCTTGAAACTAGCAATGCTAAAAGACGCAAGTGGTGGGGAAAGGAGGAAAAAGTCACGTTCCCCAAGTTGACATAAAGTAAAGAAATCGACAAAAGGGACCTTGGATATTATACGCCACAGTCATTTCTTGGACGCTTTTGCGCCAGAAGATTCTAGAAAATATTTGAAAAGTAACTTTTCTTAATAATAATGTTAGGAATATAAAACCTAGTTGGCCGGATGGCCCATCTTGAGCAGTGAAATAATATGCTTTCATTTATACAGACGGACAGATAATAAGAAAGATATTGACAAAAGACTGTTGTTCATATCAACGATCGACTGCATTGAAATAAAACATGTCACTAATTTTCAAAAAAATTGTGGCCTTGAAGACGCAAGTGCTAAAATCTAGTTGGACTGAAGAGACGGGATGGGCTGGTGAATTGTGGCTAAAAATAACTTTAACGGCAAAATTGTGTAGGGGAAGGCAGAGTTGGTTCAAAAAACAAGTGTGTTTTTTTTTGTGAAACGCAAGTAGAGACGGACGGACCAACAGACAATAAGGCATACTTGACTGAGGTATGACTGAAATGACTTTTTAGTAGGATATTTGAATTTGAAAAAAGAAAAGGCAGTGATTGGCCATAGATGAATATATTATCGGCGCTCAGACGCGCATTTTGTGCCATTCATTAGAAGTTGTCCTTGTAGACACAGTGAATTATTAAGTGGTGTAATTCCCAGAAGCTATTGAAATATTTAGAGGGACGCCATCCTAAGGCCAGCAGCTCAGCTGAGTTTTGCTAGCATTTAACTGTGTTCTATATTCATAATTCTGGTAAGACTGAAATTATTTCTTTGTACATTTTAATATTTGTTTAAGGTTTCGAGTGATTTGATACTGCAATAGCATAATCTGTCCCTTACAACAAGTAAGGATTCGCTCTAGACCCCCCGCCCCAGTTCAGGGTCTAGAGACAAATAAAATACATAAACTCCAGCAAGGATTATGGAGGACAAATCAAGTGTTGAGATCAGTGAAACATATCACCTATCCTATCCTATGGCAGGAAGCTAATGAACATATTTCAGAATCTGTAGTCTGGGAGAACTTAGCCTATGTGAAACCAACTTGGTAAGATGTGTTGTTTGGTCAGAAAGATCTGACCCGTCTATGTGGTGTTGTTGTTGTGTAGTGTTGTGTCCAGAAATGGTTAGAGGATGGAGTTCTGACACATGATTAATACTTTGATTGCAGAACTGTGAGTTTCAGTTGGCACCAATGCGGTGTCAAATGAGTTGTTGAAATATCACCAGACTTCTGATATTGCCCCCAAGCACGGAGAGGTGGGGCCACCAAACTTCTGATATTGCCCCCAAGCACGGAGAGGTGGGGCCACCAGATCTCAGCACCAGAGCTACACCTTCAAGCTACGTGAGCGCCTGGTCTGCTGAGAATTCACCAACTCAAATTATTTGCTAACACACCCATAAAATTTCCATCAAATAAAGGGACAATGCGTATTCGCCATAGACACGGAGTGATGAGGCCACCCCAACAACACATCCATTAAATGTTCTCCCAAAATAGATTACAACTATAAATAGTAATAATATTAACTAGTCTAGTAACATATATATGTACACACCTTGAATTTATTATGTAATATTCATGCATTTCTTTCATAATTGCTAAACTTTTCATATGTTCTGGCCAAAATAAAACCTTGGTTCAGAACAAATAAATGTAAAGAAAATTACTATCAAAATTTTACACAGCTGAGTTAGTTCCGTGTATTATAACATTTTATTAATATTATTAGACTTAGTAAATATCTGTGTGTGTGTAAACTACCACAACACATTACATATCATTACCCTAGACATTTAACGTAGCCACATTCATTAGTAAAAAAAGATAAGTGTGAGGTCGTAGTGGTAGCAAGAAGGGCCTTCTGACAATTCACAGCTACATTTTATCTCAGGAGCCTTCACAGCTGACCTCATGCATCACACTTAGTAACATCACCATCATACAATACCATCAAACCCACTACAGCATCACAATTGTCAAATCATTGTAAATAGGGACAATCACAATTGTCAAATCATTGTAAATAGGGACAATCACAATTGTCAAATCATTGCAAATTGGGACAATCACAATTGTCAAATCATTGTAAATAGGGACAATCACAATTGTCAAATCATTGTAAATAGGGACAATCACAATTGTCAAATCATTGTAAATAGGGACAATCACAATTGTCAAGTCACTGTAAATAGGGACAATCACAATTGTCAAGTCACTGTAAATAGGGACAATCACAATTGTCAAGTCATTGTAAATAGGGACAATCACAATTGTCAAATCATTGTAAATAGGGACAATCACACTTGTCAAATCATTGTAAATAGGGACAGTCACACTTGTCAAATCATTGTAAATAGGGACAATCACAATTGTCAAGTCATTGTAAATAGGGACAATCACAATTGACAAGTCACTATAAATAGGGACAATCACAATTATCAAATCATTGTAAATAGGAACAATCACAATTGTCAAGTCATTGTAAATATGGACAATCACACTTGTCAAATCATTGTAAATAGGGACAATCACAATTATCAAATCATTGTAAATAGGAACAATCACAATTGTCAAGTCATTGTAAATATGGACAATCACACTTGTCAAATCATTGTAAATAGGGACAGTCACAGTTGTCAAATCATTGTAAATAGGGACAATCACAGTTGTCAAATCATTGTAAATAGGGACAATCACAATTGTCAAATCATTGTAAATAGGGACACTCACAGTTGTCAAATCATTGTAAATAGGGACAATCACAATTGTCAAATCATTGTAAATAGGGACAATCACAATTGTCAAATCATTGTAAATAGGGACACTCACAGTTATCAAATCATTGTAAATAGGGACAATCACAATTGTCAAATCATTGCAAATAGGGACAATCACAATTGTCAAATCATTGCAAATAAGGACAATCACAATTGTCAAATCATTGCAAATAAGGACAATCACAATTGTCAAATCATTGCAAATAGGGACAGTCACAGTTGTCAAATCATTGCAAATAGGGACAATCACAATTGTCAAATCATTGCAAATAGGGACAATCACAATTGTCAAACCATTGCAAATAGGGACAATCACAATTGTCAAACCATTGTAAATAGAGACAATCACAATTGTCAAACCATTGCAAACAGGGACAATCACAATTGTCAAACCATTGCAAATAGTGACAATCACAATTGTCAAACCATTGCAAATAGGGACAATCACAATTGTCAAACCATTGCAAATAGGGACAATCACAATTGTCAAACCATTGCAAATATGGACAAACACAATTGTCAAACCATTGCAAATAGGGACAATCACAATTGTCAGACCATTGCAAATAGGGACAATCACAATTGTCAAACCATTGCAAATAGAGACAATCACAATTGTCAAACCATTGCAAATAGGGACAATCACAATTGTCAAACCATTGCAAATAGGGACAATCACAATTGTCAAACCATTGCAAATAGGGACAATCACAATTGTCAAACCATTGTAAATAGGGACAATCACAATTGTCAAATCATTGTAAATAGGGACAATCACAATTGTCAAATCATTGTAAATAGGGGCAATCACAATTGTCAAATCATTGTAAATAGGGACAATCACAATTGTCAAATCATTGTAAATAGGGACAATCACAATTGTCAAACCATTGTAAATAGGGACAATCACAATTGTCAAACCATTGTAAATAGGGACAATCACAATTGTCAAATCATTGTAAATAGGGACAATCACAATTGTCAAATCATTGTAAATAGGGACAATCACAATTGTCAAATCATTGTAAAATGGGGGCATGTCGACAAGCTCTCAAGCACACCATGGGTTTTGATTTGGTTTTAAGGACCATCTTCATTGCACACGGACAACCCCATCAGTGCTTTGGTCACCTCTCTTAGATCACACAAGGAGGATCTCAGCACAGTGCACACATGCTGTAGCATTGGCGACGATCCCAATGTGTGTATACAGAAATCACACATTCTATAAATATTTATGTGGTGGGTAGGTTTCCTATGTTTTAAATTTTGTCAGGGCAATGGCCGTTTGGCCTGCTCTTTACGAATTCCAACTACCGAGGGATTTTTAATGTGTGCAACTTGCACACAGGACCTCCTATTTTTTCACCATTTTTCAAGAAGGTTAGGCATCCGATTTCACTACCCAGGAGATCAGGGGGGGGGGGGGGGGGGGAGGACATCATTAGGACCAACTGGTTCTGAACAAAAATTATATCAATTATATTCCATGTACTGGGAGTGAGACCGGTACCTTTAGAATATAAGGCTGCCGGTATACCTCGTAGCCACTCCAACCCCCAAAAAAGTATGGGCAACAACCAGAAACAATCGACAAGATAGAAGAAAGGCAAAAATTAGATAGCAGATTTCTGGAGAAGCTTCAGAGTCGAGGTTACAAGTAAGAATAAGTGTCATTTAAATTTACCAATTTTCAAAAAGGGTGACAATCGACAATGTGGAAACCATAGAGGCATATCCCTTCTCAGTGTCCCTGGTAAAATCTACTCTAGAATCCTAGAGCAGAGACTCCGACGCCTAGCTGAGCCACAATTGGATGAGGTCCAGTGCGGATTCCGAGCAAACCGAAGTACTCAAGACCTAATCTTCACACTCAGACAGCTGAGTGAAAAGGCCCTTGAGTATAAGAGTGAGATCCATCTTTGTTTCATAGATCTGGAAAAGACGTTTGACAGGGTCCCCTGGAGCAAACTTTGGGACTGTTTGGCAAGGAAGAATATTCCAGCACCTCTGATTCATGCTATACAGAGCTTCTACAAGTCTTGCAGAAATTATGTGAGGACAGCAAACCATAAGTCAGAAGAGTTCAGGACCACCACTGGTGTAAGACAAGGTGATATCCTATCACCTTACCTCTTCATACTCCTTATGGACGATGTCATCAAGGCATGTAAGGAGAGAACAAGAAAGTATTCAGTGGGGTACTGGAAGATGAAACAGGTCTATATTTCGGAGTTGGCATTTGCTGATGATGTTGCCCTGATTGCTAAATCAGAGGCACATCTCCAATCCAACCTGCAAGTCTAGAAGGAAGAGCTGGAGAAGAGAGGGATGGTCATAAGCAGCTCTAAAACAAAATCCATGGTGATATCACGAGAAGAAAGAAAACATGAGATTAAGTTGGGAGAACAGGTCCTGGAGCAGGTCGACCACTTTAAATATCTCGGAGCTATTATAGACCGAAAGGGAGGCATCAAAGAAGAGTTGGCCACTCGAAAAGCAGCGGCTGGGAGATTTTTCAGGCCATAAATCGTGGATTCCTCAGCAAGAAAGAGGTTGGTAAGAAAACGAAGATGGCTGTATACCGCTCCACCTATGTCCCAGTCTTGACATATGGATGCGAGTCGTGGGCAATGACTACAACCCACAAAAGCCAGATCCAAACCTCAGAAATGAGGTATCTGAGGAAAGTGGTTGAAGTAACAAGAAGAGACATGGTCCGCAACCAGACGATCCGTCAAGGCCTAAAATCCCATCCGCTGCAGACCCAAATAGAACAGTCCCAACTAAGATGGTTTGGCCATGTCTGCAGAATGGGAGAAGATCGGCTACCACGACAAGCATGGGAAACAAAGAGCCAGGGATTCAGACCTCCAGGACGACCCAGAGTCCGCTGGGAGGACAACATTAGACAATCTTTGAAGGACTGTGGTAAAGTGGGATGTTATAAATATTTATAGGGGACTTAGTGTACTGACTGAGATCAGCTGTGAAGGTATATATATCTAATAAGAGTAGTGTATTATATATAACCTTACTTGCTGCCACATATGTATACCTCAGTCAGAATTATTCTGGAATAGTGTGATGACTACGTTATATGTCTAGGGTATGTGTATGATGAAGTGTAAGTCATAACAACAACAGACAGATAAACAATTTAATTTATTCCACTACACTTGACAACACTGTGACACTCACATACATAAAACACTCTACAAGGATATCTTAAAGGAGTCACTGATAACTTTTCAAATAACAATATGTATTCATTGCTGTCATGAATGTATATGTGTCCTGATTCAAATACAAAGGGAACCAGGAATCACAATCAATTTTAATTACAAGTTATATGTACAGAATTTATCAATATGAATATTGTAGTGACATATGTTATTAAAAGTATCCTATGTGTGTCAGTTGTGTAGTAGTAATATGAGGTAATACTGGTTTTGTTTTGTTCAAGCTCTGTTGGTATTTGTCATCATGACTTCAATAGTTTGTCTTTATTGGAACTAGTATTGGAGATGTTCTCAGTTCCTGATATTAAAACAATTAAATTCCCCTCTTAATGTTATTTTTACAAGGTCATTTTAAGATGGGGGTACATAATGTTGAGCTCAGCTGGCCACATCAGCTTATCTTGCGTGATGGCGGCAGGAAAAGACTCCTCTGCTCGATTTCTCCCCTGGGCTCTGGAGACCCCTCACTGATAGCTAAATGGACCAAGGAGTATGCTGTCCGACTCTGGATTCAGCAAAGCTCTGACCAGGTGCTGCTCAATACCATCAAGACCACGGTCCCTGAAAACAAGAAGGATGTGCCCTCTACTTCATAACTAATTGATACTCTAGTTCTACACTGAGCACAATACATCACAAACATTGAGTTCAGAGCGTTAGGCCAACTGTCAGCTTCATCTGAAATATTTTATACCAGTATTTCCCTCCCTAATGGTTACTACGCCTCTGCAATTCCAGCATTATTTCTTTCTAATCAATCATCTAGGTGTCAGTGTACTGTTTGGCCATTCCATGCCGTTTTACTTTCCTCCGACACCTTCTGTTCAGGCTGGAGCATTATAGGCTTTACATCATGTTTGCTACTGAACTACACATATATACAGGCATAAATTAACAATTCACATTCAATTTTCATTAAAAGATACTGAATGTTTCAAGCTTACCACAATTCATGGAAATAAACACAGATACGTTGACTAGCAATGAATTCTGGCACAAATACTGGCACAAATTCCCATCTGCTTATGTTCCAGGCTTTTATTTAGCAAAATATGAGCTGGCTTCAACGCACTGTTGCTTCATCAAGCTTATTTGAACTAGTGGTCTCGAACTAACGCTCCTAAGTGATTATATCAGCGA
The DNA here is from genome assembly GCA_024509875.1 of Oreohelix idahoensis. Taxonomy (NCBI): domain Eukaryota; kingdom Metazoa; phylum Mollusca; class Gastropoda; order Stylommatophora; family Oreohelicidae; genus Oreohelix; species Oreohelix idahoensis. Next base: position 40,788 of record JAMPIV010020292.1, read on the forward strand.
GTCTGGCCAATGGAGCCACGTTTCGACAAGTGTTTGAAAAAATTTTACCTTCCTACGTCTCCCCTAACAACCAAGGATAGCATTTATAGTCCGACTAATCGTGTTTAGCCTTACATATCATTCCAGCCAATCAGTTCAAATGTAACTTGTGGCCCATTTCCCGTACAATGGTGGTTTAAAAAATCTACCACTGAGCGATTCTGATTTTGGGTGTTGTCTGACAGCACCATCATTTTATTTTGGCTATAACTTGTTAATTCCTAGACTATTTGCATAACACTTAACATATTCTTTGTCATCAAGCCCTAAGGAACCCAAATATACAAATTTAAAAGAGCTAAGTGGCTGCGTTCAAAATATGCAATTTCTTCTACCTCCTGTTTCGAAGATGTGCTGTCTGGGTACTGTAATGTTTTCAAACGTAAACCCATCTAATGTTATCTTTTCTAATAAGCGTTTTCCAGGTTTTTTAAAACCTAACTCTGGGAAGGTTAGTGTTTTTATCACTGTCCGTCTGAAAAAAAGTTAGTGCATGTGGCTTTACACGCGTGATAGTAGTAATTGTGTATCGCGCGACGCGTGTTGCATGCGTTCCTGATTTTCAGCCCTCCCTCTCTCTTTCTATTTGAGTCCATCTGTTCGTTCGTTTTGGTAACGTAGTATAATTAATGTTAGGATTAATTTAGGTCATTACGCAGTGTGCCTCTCAATGTTTTTCTTAGAAATGCAATACCCGTTTTAATGTGTTGTGGAAACGCTTGTATTTATGCAGCGGCTTATATTTAACGTGGAAACGTTACAATTTGCAGACTAAGCATAAAACAAAGGGGGATTTCGAGTACATTCTTTGTGACAGCACTGTTATTTTACCATTGCTCTTTTCTTTATTAAATTTATTTGTTAGGCTTTATATTTACCTGATAATTTATATATGTGGATTAGAATATTTCACGACACCTCCCCTCTTAAAACAGACATCCCATGTCAGTCCTTTATTCTATATACACATAGATAAATGTAAGTCAACTTGACTTTACTCTGCTGTGGTGCTATCATGGTTTTATGTAGTTGGGTCCATTCAGAGTAGGCACTACTCATGAAATCTGCCTCAGACTTCTACAACCAATAATATATTTCGGTTATGTTACTGAACAGCCGCAAGTGTGAATGCTTGTCTTAATGCTGCTTCGCAACCCGTATTCACCATTTCTCTTCTCTGAGTCTGCGCAATGACATGTCCAGAGAACATTATATTTCCCTCAAAATGTACGTTATGAGGAGATAACATATACCTGGTGATAGCAGAGTTTTCGTAGTGGATCCCATAATCTTCTTATTATCCTGTATGAAACATTCGGAATATCCTCAATCAAAGAGGCAACTCAGGGATTCATTACGTTCCTCCTAAATGTTTACATCCAACAATTTTGTCTGATCTTAGGTTTTACTGGAATCTGATATTATCCTTTACTCAGATCCACTTTTGAGAAATATTTAGCTTTATTTAGTCTGGCAAACAGCTGATTTGTATCCGGCAATGGATCCACCTGTCCTTCTGTAATAGCATTCAGTCTCCTGTAATCTATACAGAGTCTATGTTCTCCAGAGGGCTTCCTTAAGAGTACAACACCGGAACTATACGAAGATTCACTGTGCGAAATAATTCCTTCCTTCAACAGATAGTCTATCTCTTCCTTCAAAGCTTTCTCCTTAGCAAACGGAATCGAATATGGTTTCATACAGACAGGTGTGGGGTCTATCAGTTTCATATTATATTCCAATAGGTTTGTATGCCCTGGTCGGTCTGTTAACACCTCTGCATGATTATTTAGAACCTGTTGCACTCTCTCTTTCTGAGTTTTCGTTAAATGTGTACTGATTTTCACCTGTGCTGCTGTCTCACAGGGGTGTAATGGATTATTCAAATGATGAAAGTGGTTCCTTTTTCATCTCCATGGCGATGGACAAGGTCAACAAGTGTGTCTCTTCCTGATGTTCTCTTTCCAAATATTTCTTCAGGAGATTCACATGATAGATTTTTTCTTTCCCCTTCTTATCTATCTTATAATTGGTTCTAGACACCTTCTCTAGAACTGTATATGGACCCTGCCATCCAATTTGTAACTTATTCTGACTCCCGGGCAAAAGAAGCAGTACTTTCTCTCCCACAGCCAAATTTCTGTCTTTCGCCTTCCTGTTATAATAGGCAGCATGTTTCTTCCTGGCTTGTTTCAAATTTTCATTGGGCAAGTTTCCAGCCAGTTTTTAACCGAGTGGTCAGCTCATTCACATATTGGTATGAAGATGTAATGTTTTCCTCTGCCTTTTCATCAGTCCACGTTCTTAACAAAGCTACATATGGACCTTTAATTGTGTGGACCTATTTGTCCATGCACCGGTATGGTCTCTTCCACTCGAAGCTCTATAGTGATGATTTTTCTTCCCAGAATTATCATTCACAAAACGACCGCTACCAATTCTTTTCCTGGGGCTTTCTCCCCACTTAAAATTTTTGATGAGAGATTTCCTCTCTACATCCTCTTCCTCCAGTTTGTTTAAGTCCGATTGAGGGATTTTCGGCTTATCCTGGGGTAAGACATCTTTTTGCACTCTCCGCATAGTGGCCATTGTAAAACAGTTAAGTGAAGCTTGTCCGTGAAAAGGGGCTTCCCATTCCATTTGGTCCACTTTATCAAATCTATTTTTCTTTTTATTATCAGGCCTACGGGTTCCCCGTGGCGTGTCCAGGTCCTGATCAATGTTCCCACTTGTGGGTGTTCCCTCATGTGCTATGCTACACCTTTCTACAAAATTCTCAAAGTCCCATCTTGCTTTGGGCCAATAATAATTGTGAGCCACCTTTTGAATGATGGTACCTATCTTCTCATGGTCCCCATCTGGTTTCACATGTAGGCTCCTTATTAAGTCTGCCCTATATCTTTTAGGAAGTACCAGCTGTCCCTGACCTTTGGATCTAGCTCCAGTCTTCCTATACATCAACTTGTTTTTCATGTAAAAATCTCCCTTGCCTGGAGTTGTATGACAAGTTGACAATTTTCTGAAACAAGGCTTGAGTGTTTTATCCCCAGCCTGTGCCTTCCTCATCTCTTCTGGAGTGGTATCCAACATAATATCCTCCTCCTGTCTTGAGGTCGACCTGACCTGAAGGGTTGCCATATACACAGGTTTCCTTCTGCAACGGTCAGTGTCATGATTGTCCATCTGACAATTCTTACACCACCTTTTTCCTGGGTTGAAAGATTTTCTTTCATCATATTTCCTTTCATCGAATTGTGGGAATTTATTTTTTATTTTCATACCGTGGCCTATCAAATTGGTGCTTACCTTTGTTTTGATCCCTAGGATCAAATTTATTAAAGTTCTGTGGTGCCCTAAAGTTATCCACTTGTTTCTTTTTATTACCTGTTACCTCTGCTTGAGCTGCTTGATACCTTTCAGCAACATTTAGCAACTCACCCAGCCTCTCTGCACCTTGTTCCATGAGAAACTTTCTCAGGTCTGGAGCCATGGACTCTCTTAATTGCTCTATAAGGACCATTTCCTTAAGATCTTGGGTTTTCCCCCAGAGAAGTCCATTTCTCCAAGTATGTCTCTATTCGTGCAGAAAACTGGTGATAGGTTTCACCTGACAGTAGTTTAGCATTCCTAAATTTTTTCCTATAAAATTCTGCATTCTTTTCATATCTTAACAAAAGAGCCTGCTTTAGCATGTCATAATTTTCCTGATCACCTCTGCTCATTTCAATCTTCTTTCTTCTGCTTCCCTTTCTGCAGCTAATTTCTTCTCTTCTCTTTCTGCAGCCTGTCTTCTTTCCTCGGCTTCCCTTTCTGCAGCTAATTTCTTCTCTTCTCTTTCTGCAGCCTGTCTTCTTTCCTCGGCTTCCCTTTCTGCAGCTAATTTCTTCTCTTCTCTTTCTGCTTCCAATTTCTTAGCCTCAGCCTCAATCTGTAACTTCTTAGTCTCAGCCTCAGCCTCAAATTGTAACTTCTTAATTTCCCTTTCAGCCTCTAACTTTCTTTCGGCTTCAAACCTTCTTTCTTCGCGTTCAATAAATTTGTCACATTCCGTAGTGACATAGGCAACCATAACTTGCCCATCTAATCCTAACTCTTTTGCAGTCTGAACAGCAGCAGATCGAAATTTGGCCAGGTCCGCCATTGTCTATCAGGTAAATTTATACAATGTCTAACCAACAATTCAATCTCTAAATATATATCTAATGGACAACACAGGCACCGTGAGCTCAACCTTATTTAATTCCACCCAAGGATACCTTTTAATTCTTATATTCCCTGAAGTGAATTACCCCCACTATTTTTAATAGGTAAAGATTCAAAATCCCAAGAGCGAGACCCCAATATATGTCGTAAAGTGGGATGTTATAAATATTTATAGGGGACTTAGTGTACTGACTGAGATCAGCTGTGAAGGTATATATATCTAATAAGAGTAGTGTATTATATATAACCTTACTTGCTGCCACATATGTATACCTCAGTCAGAATTATTCTGGAATAGTGTGATGACTACGTTATATGTCTAGGGTATGTGTATGATGAAGTGTAAGTCATAACAACAACAGACAGATAAACAATTTAATTTATTCCACTACACTTGACAACACTGTGACACTCACATACATAAAACACTCTACAAGGATATCTTAAAGGAGTCACTGATAACTTTTCAAATAACAATATGTATTCATTGCTGTCATGAATGTATATGTGTCCTGATTCAAATACAAAGGGAACCAGGAATCACAATCAATTTTAATTACAAGTTATATGTACAGAATTTATCAATATGAATATTGTAGTGACATATGTTATTAAAAGTATCCTATGTGTGTCAGTTGTGTAGTAGTAATATGAGGTAATACTGGTTTTGTTTTGTTCAAGCTCTGTTGGTATTTGTCATCATGACTTCAATAGTTTGTCTTTATTGGAACTAGTATTGGAGATGTTCTCAGTTCCTGATATTAAAACAATTAAATTCCCCTCTTAATGTTATTTTTACAAGGTCATTTTAAGATGGGGGTACATAATGTTGAGCTCAGCTGGCCACATCAGCTTATCTTGCGTGATGGCGGCAGGAAAAGACTCCTCTGCTCGATTTCTCCCCTGAGCTCTGGAGACCCCTCACTGATAGCTAAATGGACCAAGGAGTATGCTGTCCGACTCTGGATTCAGCAAAGCTCTGACCAGGTGCTGCTCAATACCATCAAGACCACGGTCCCTGAAAACAAGAAGGATGTGCCCTCTACTTCATAACTAATTGATACTCTAGTTCTACACTGAGCAAAATACATCACAAACATTGAGTTCAGAGCGTTAGGCCAACTGTCAGCTTCATCTGAAATATTTTATACCAGTATTTCCCTCCCTAATGGTTACTACGCCTCTGCAATTCCAGCATTATTTCTTTCTAATCAATCATCTAGGTGTCAGTGTACTGTTTGGCCATTCTATGCCGTTTTACTTTCCTCCGACACCTTCTGTTCAGGCTGGAGCATTATAGGCTTTACATCATGTTTGCTACTGAACTACACATATATACAGGCATAAATTAACAATTCACATTCAATTTTCATTAAAAGATACTGAATGTTTCAAGCTTACCACAATTCATGGAAATAAACACAGATACGTTGACTAGCAATGAATTCTGGCACAAATACTGGCACAAATTCCCATCTGCTTATGTTCCAGGCTTTTATTTAGCAAAAATATGAGCTGGCTTCAACGCACTGTTGCTTCATCAAGCTTATTTGAACTAGTGGTCTCGAACTAACGCTCCTAAGTGATTATATCAGCGAGTCTGGCCAATGGAGCCACGTTTCGACAAGTGTTTGAAAAAATTTTACCTTCCTACGTCTCCCCTAACAACCAAGGATAGCATTTATAGTCCGACTAATCGTGTTTAGCCTTACATATCATTCCAGCCAATCAGTTCAAATGTAACTTGTGGCCCATTTCCCGTACAATGGTGGTTTAAAAAATCTACCACTGAGCGATTCTGATTTTGGGTGTTGTCTGACAGCACCATCATTTTATTTTGGCTATAACTTGTTAATTCCTAGACTATTTGCATAACACTTAACATATTCTTTGTCATCAAGCCCTAAGGAACCCAAATATACAAATTTAAAAGAGCTAAGTGGCTGCGTTCAAAATATGCAATTTCTTCTACCTCCTGTTTCGAAGATGTGCTGTCTGGGTACTGTAATGTTTTCAAACGTAAACCCATCTAATGTTATCTTTTCTAATAAGCGTTTTCCAGGTTTTTTAAAACCTAACTCTGGGAAGGTTAGTGTTTTTATCACTGTCCGTCTGAAAAAAAGTTAGTGCATGTGGCCTTACACGCGTGATAGTAGTAATTGTGTATCGCGCGACGCGTGTTGCATGCGTTCCTGATTTTCAGCCCTCCCTCTCTCTTTCTATTTGAGTCCATCTGTTCGTTCGTTTTGGTAACGTAGTATAATTAATGTTAGGATTAATTTAGGTCATTACGCAGTGTGCCTCTCAATGTTTTTCTTAGAAATGCAATACTCGTTTTAATGTGTTGTGGAAACGCTTGTATTTATGCAGCGGCTTATATTTAACGTGGAAACGTTACAATTTGCAGACTAAGCATAAAACAAAGGGGGATTTCGAGTACATTCTTTGTGACAGCACTGTTATTTTACCATTGCTCTTTTCTTTATTAAATTTATTTGTTAGGCTTTATATTTACCTGATAATTTATATATGTGGATTAGAATATTTCACGACAAGGACCGAGGACTAGAATGGAACCAAGCCAGGAAGAAGACAGCTGATAGAATGGTCTGGCGCTCTCTCTTCCAAACCTCTACACCTCACGGTAGAAGAGGAACGACTAAGTAAGTAAGTAAGTCATTTAAATTTAGGAAATATATTGATGAATTGGCGAGGAAGACACAGGAAGCTGCAACCAAACGAATTATGAAGCTGTAAAACAGTAGAAATAAGATAAAAGGAAATATAAGCAATACAGTGATCTTATCAAAGGGTGGAAAAATTCTTAGCAACGTGAAACAGCAGAAGAGATGGATGGAACATTTAGAGAAACTTTAAAATAGAACAGCCCCACAAAATCCCCCAAGTATTCAGCCAGCAAAATAAGAGTTATACGTTAGCTGTGAGAACAGAATTAAGGGAAGAATATAAAGAAAGGCTTAAGGAAGATACAACTTCTAAGAAATTGGAAAGCTGCAGGTGCAGATGACATTCAAGATGAGGCCAGCAAAGTAAACATTATCACCCCTGCAGAGATATTATATAAATTACTTGGTAAAGTCTGGTGAGAAAAACTGCTGGTAAAGAAAGGCTGTCTGATCCAAATGCCAAGAGAATGAGAGTGCATACGTTACAGAGAAATAATGGTACCACCCTTTGCCAGGGAAACATACCCTATTGTATACTACTCTACTGTAACAGCCATATATACAGTTACTTACTTAGTCGCTCCTCTTCTACCTTGGAGTGTAGAGTAGCCAAAGAGAGCGCCATGCAGTCATATCGGCTATCTTCCTTTTAGTCTGGATCCAGTCTAGTCTTAGTTACTTCAGAGATTGTTTGATGTTGTTCTCCCAGCAACTCAAGGTCGTCCTGGAGGTCTGGATTCTTGGCTCTTGGTTTCCAAAGTTTGTCGTGGTAGGCGTTCATTTCCCATTCTGTAGACATGGCAACTTGGACTGTTCCACTAGGTTCTGCAGGGGGTGAGTTTCAAGGCTATGAGGTTTCGTCTGGTTACGGATGCTGTCGCCAACTATTTACATCCGTAGGTCAAGATTAGAGCATAGGGGTAGCAGAATACGATCATCTCTTGTACTGGGGAATTCCAGGTTTATGGCATGGAAAAGTCTCCCAGCATCTGCTCTTTGGGTAACCAACTCTTCTTTGATGCCTCCTGTCCAGTCTATTACAGCACCGAGGTATGTAAACTGGGTGACCTGCTCAAGAGCCTGTTCTCCCAGCATGATCTGATGTCCTTTCTCCTGTCTTGAGATCACCGTGGTTTTTGTCTTGTAACTGAAACGGGGCGAATTATCCACATGTGAATGCCACTTTATTTGTTGTCAAAAGATTTAAGTCAGAGAAACTACGTATGAACTCCAAAGTGCCTGATTTCGTAACGCGTCCAGCCATAATGAAAATGAAGCACATGATTAATCTAAACACTCGGAGTTAAAAGATATACGATAAACACATACCAAGGTCATCACCACGTCTGCATTTATAATCACTAGCTTTACTGTAACCACGTTGTTTTTCGTCGTCTATTTTTCATGCCGTAAAGAGCTTCAGTGCAGTTGACATCATGTAATAAGTGCGCACCAAACTGCTTCACTTGCTCTTGCTGTGGTCGTTTCTATAGCAACTAGTGGCCTGTACATATCTTCACTGGAGGGACAGACAATGATATCTACACAAGAGTACAAACGGCTAGAGTAGCTTTCATTGCATTGGGAAATTTATGGAGATCAAAAGAAAATCAAGGACCGAAGACGCAGCAAATGTGATGAATGCAGTCAGCGAGCCATAGCTTGACTGCTTGCGCCAGGGTCAGCGAACCAGAACTGACCAAGACCCTACTCCACTCCCAAGTGGTGGTCCTGGAAACAGGCTGCATAACTGCAATCTGGCTGAGAGAGTACGGATCGAAGAGGGAAGGCAAACCCGGTCCCAAAAAATACCGTGCTGAGGTCGGATGTGTCGGCCGAAAGGCGTAAATATCGCAGCTTCGCTGGAAACGGACACAACGCAACCAACGTCCTTTTCAGGACGAACGAGGAAGAAGAAAAAGAACAGAACCAACAGTAAAATCAGCATTTTCAATGACAATGTCAAGTTAGTCCTATTGTATGGCTCTGATACACAGAGAACAACAAAAACAACAACCAAAAAGCTAAGCATTTTAATAAATGGCTGATTGCGTAGAATAGAAAGATTTGAGTGGTATGACAGGATCGGTAATGTGGAAGTGATGACAACAACTTGACAAGTGGCAGTGGAACAAGAGGTGAGAAGAAGACGCTGGAGATTGATAGGACACACACTGAGAAAACCTGTTGATAGCATTACCAGACAGTCCTTGTTGTGGAACCCCCCGGGTAAGAGAGGTAGAGGGAGAACAAGGAACACATGGAGAAGAGAACTGGAGATAGACATAAAGGGAATGAAGAAGACACGGAAAGACCTTGACCTGATGGCACGTGACAGGAAGACTTGACATATGTTTGTTGATGGCCTATGCTCCTTGAGGAATTAAAAGGTGAAAGAAGGAGCAGAACTTCACTGCAGCATCCTCTTACAAAATGCCGGATGTGAGCAGTGGTTATATAGGCTACCGTATTGGCCCAAATATAGTACGGACTTCCACATAATACGACACTACAGTTTTGAAGATGTTCATGAAAAATAAAAGGCCTCGAATGTACCATGAGGTAAAAACACAGTTTTCTTGTAATGTAGAAGTTAAGTGATAAATTACCCTAATTATTATTTATAACTGTGGGCTTTTCTCAGTTTTATAATATAATGCTGATAGGCGATTAACTTATCAGCATAATCCGCAGGTAGGCGTTGCGCAAGTGTAGTGCGACGTCGTAAGCACAGGCCCGAACGCCGCATCAGTCGCTTACACTACCGCAAGCTCTACTTAAGAAATTCAGTACATGGGATTTTTAACTCTCCTGCCACCTCTAGTGCTTTCATTGTAATAACTTCACGGCGTGTTGGGTATTTCCTTTGTCGTGGATTATTCGCAAACAAGTCTATAAACGTTTTAAATTTCCAACTCTTATGCCCTCTGAAGGCTTTTCTTAATGGCTGGCACTTAATTTTTTTTTTGTTGCAAAGTCATATAGTAGCCTCGGAAACACCAAACTTGTTAGCAGCATGGGTACCGCACTTTTTGAATATCAGTAACATAGCACATATTCTGCCACCAATTAATACTGACCTACTTAATTATAGCACGTTTCACTAGCTTTGCCCAACTTAAAAATGCTATATCTCAGCGAATATATAACGCATATAAATGAAATTTTGTGTGTGAATTTGAAATGGTATAGACCCTATGAATTAAATTTTTCATTAAAATGCGGCCATTGGTTTCAATTTTCGTTTCTTTGCGATATAATATAAAATCCTACTTGCCAACACACATCACACGCACACATATTGAAATGTCTACAGTAAATTATACGACCTCATTTGCACATTTTTGGTTTATCAAGCAATTGGCATGATTTTTGAGTGAAATTGCGTGAAATCGCACTTCTTGAACATAAAACACTTTATATCCGGTGCAACGCACACATTGTCAATCAGAGGTGTGTCTACAAAAATTATTGTGTGGTTAAGAAGGAAAAATGAGTCTGCGAGTACATTTTATGACATTACAGCAAATCACAAATAGGATTTTTAAATATTTCTGCAATGAAGCTACTCGAGGAAAACTATATCATTCTATTTCAAACCCACAAAAGAGGACTATTCACGCCTTGGGGATAAGCAAACGATCATTGCACCGCTGGATAGCGACATCTGAAATGTCTAATTCCAGTTTTTTACACACGAAAATTAGGCCAAGAGTGGTGGATAATTTTGACAGAGAATTGATCCGCAGAGAAATTTGCAATATGTGGCAGTGACTTTAAGGAAATTGAAAATTTGGTTAAGAAAGAATAATGACATTGATATTTCCAAATCTACGCTATGGAGGACTATTAGGAGTTTGGGATTCACTTTTAGAAAATATGTTGGTGGTAGAAACCTTATTTGTGAGAAGCCTCATATAGTTGCAATGAGAAGCAAATATTTACGCGAGGTCAGAGAAATGAGAAGAGATTGTTATGATTTTGTGTATTTAGATGAAACTTGGATCAATGCGCACCACAGTAATGAACGAGAATGGCAATCATCTGATGGAACAACTAAGAGACTAGTACCAAGCAGCAAAGGACAGCGCCTAATAATTGCACATGCAGGAAGCAGCCATCATGGGCTTCTAAATAATACTGAACTCATATTTGTTTCAAAATCCACAGATAATAGGGATTATCATACAGAGATGAATGGCAAGATATTTCAAGATTGGATTGTGAATCATGTACTTCCTTCATTGGATAGATTAAAAGATGTTGAAATACTTACAAAAGCCGCCATCTCGAACATAGCCAGGGATTATTGGAAGAAATGTGAGAACCATGTGTTACAAGAGGAAGAGGAATATTGGACGAATGATGGTTTGTCCTTCATTCAGCCGAGATTGATTATCAATTTCTCAGAGACATCTGATTATGATTCGGATGAAGTTTAATTTCTTTAAAGATGACCTTACCGTTATTTACAAGCACAGTAGAGGAGAAACTTTCCATTATGATATTTATGAACCGCAAAGTGGTGATACCTATTGAAATAATTAGATCAATGAAGGTCCAGTTTGGTAGCGCATTAAATGTCAATGACAAACAATGTCACGAGTATCTCCCATGCAGATCATTTAAGAAATCATCTTCAACAGGTATTCATATGCAAACGTGATGGCCACATTATTATAATAGTAGACACGCCTATGCCTATTCAATTCACAGAATCTGTGACTGAAGTGGTAAAATTTCTTTTTTTCGATACACAATAATTAGTATGCCGACAAAGATCAAAGGATTTCATCCGTTTTTGGGAACTGGACAAGATGCACAGATATAAAGTATATATTTGTTGGGTCTAACCCAATATAACATCGTATGCAAAAAATGGCATTAATACGTTAGACGGTTAATCAGATAATTACATTTGAAGTTGGGCAAAGCTAGTGAAACGTGCTATAGAAGGGTGCAAATCCTCACTCTCTCCATTGGTTTTCATCTTGAGATTATTATTAGATGCGAGCGGTGATTCCCGCACGCATCGGGCGGTACAGTTCCAGCATGCTGCAAAACAGATCTGTGTAAGAATGTGCCAGGTTTTTTTTTTCTTCAGTGAAAAATGTTAGCTGCGTATATAATCATCATCATCATCTCAGCCCGTAACCCGTCATGGGTCGTAGGGGTGCCATGGTGGAAGCATCAGCAGACAGGGTCCTCCACTGCTCTCTATCCTCAGCAATGCGTACAAGTGTGGAAAAACCGTGTCCTGCCCATTCTTTGATGTTATCAGCCCAGGATTTTCTCTGCCTTCCTCTTCTCCGTTTACCTTCGACTGTCCCCTGAAGGATCGTTTTCGAAAGGGAGTCATGACGAGTTACATGCCCAAACCAGGCAAGCTTTCGATGTTTCACTATTGACAAAAGTGGTTCTTGGTGGCCTGCATAGGTGTTTATCTTCTCTCTAACATAGACATTTGTTTTGTGCTCTTTATAGCAAATGCGCAAAATTCTTCTATAACATTTATGCTCGAAAGCCTGAATCCTTCGCTCCGTATCTGCAGTGAGTGTCCAGCTCTCACACCCATACAAGAGAATAGATAATACAAGTGATTTGTATAATTTGATCTTCACAGGAAAACTGATGTTACTTTTCCAGATCACATTCAACTTTGTCATGGCAGCTGTGGCCATCTCAAGTCTTGTCTTGATTTCTTTACTTGATCTTCCATCACTACATATAGTGGACCCGAGATATTTAAAGGTGTTAACTTCTTCTAACGTTTGCCCATTTAACGTAATGTTGGTCGGAACATGTTTCTTATGGCTATTCACCAATATCTTGCTTTTTTCTATATTAATTTCCATCCCATACGTTCTTGTTACTTTCTCCAGTCTAGAGGTAAGGTCTTGAAGTTCTGATTCTGATCCAGCTATCAGATCAATATCATCAGCAAAACGTAGGTTGCACAGAGGTCGGCCTCCAATCGATATGGTTGATTTATAATCGTAGAGAGCCTCCTGCATAATATGTTCTAGATAAATATTAAAGAGCACTGGGGACAGGATACATCCCTGCCGAACTCCTACAGTTGTTTTGAAAAATTCTCCAATGTCGTTGCTTGCAAAAACAGCACTGCTTGCGTCCTTGTATAGTGCTTCAATGATATCTATGATGTTGGTATCAAAATTGAATTTTCTCATTACTTGCCATAAGCCTTCATGCCAGACTCGATCGAAGGCTTTTGTGAAATCGATGAAGTTATGGTATAAATCGTGTTGATGTTGGAGATGTTTTTCGATAAGTACTCTAATATTGAAGATTTGTTCTGAGGTACTTCTTTTTGGTCTAAAGCCAGCCTGTTCCTCTGACAAGATTTCTTCTGATTTCTGTTTTATTCTGTTCAAAAGTATCCTTAACATCACCTTACTTGGATGACTAATAAGGCTAATGGTTCTGTAGTTCTTGCACATTTTTAGATTTCCTTTCTTTGGAAGCGGTATTACTAATGACTGCGTCCATTCTTTTGGCCATTTTTTTTTGTACTCCATATCTTCTGGCAAATTGTTGTCATGATTTTTACTATATCTGGTCCTCCATATTTCAAGAGCTCTGCTGGGATATTATCCACACCCGGTGACTTCCCTCCTTTCATCGAACATATAGCCTCTTCCACTTCTTCCCGTAATATTGCTGCATTTCCGAGTTCCCTGTTTTCGCACTTAATGTTGTTTAATATGCCTAAGTCAGTGTATATAATACGAGCATAATTTTCGGAAGAACATTTTTAAGAAAACAATTACACAATATTCGGGCCAATGCTGTACCTGTTGTCCTTTCAAAGACCCAAAGTTACCACACTGAGCGTTTTCACACTTATTGATTGGGTCAAAGTTTACTGTACATCGCCTTATTTGTTGCAAATAGAATCAGGTTCGTGTTACCTTTATTTATTTATGTTTGTTCACTTTGGTCTGAACTGTGTGGTAGTGTAGTGCAGTAAACTGTAACTGAGCATATGTTAGAAAGAAATAGTCTAGAATTTATCGACGAAACGAGAAATAGAGTCTGACAAAAAAAAAAGCCCAGATAAAGAAAATGGAGACAGTCACGAAAGGGATTTTTAAACAAAAAATATTTGTAAGATCTTGAATGGACAGCACTGGACAGAAGCGCTGGCAGCGAATTTGTTGAAGGTCTGAGGTCTATTAGGACCTAAAGGGTAATTAATGAAGGAATTAATGTCTGTCCAGAGATTTTCGTGCGTTTTCGTGGCGTACATAATAATGTTGAAATATATTTGATTAAAACTCTGAATGGGATGTGATTCAATGCAAGAGACAAACGCCAACTCTAGCACAGTGAACGTCATTATTGACGGGTATACACTACACAACTGGAGAGTATCCAGACGGTCCATAGTGTATTTATTACAAACAATGAACGCATTCCACAAATCTATATTGGACTCCCCTGTCCATTACCCATACACGTTCGATTAATGACACACTTGTTTCCGCCCCAGTACATGACATTCCATAGACACTTGCCTTTAAACATATATCATATAACTCGTGCTAGCGAGAAACACATCCGCTCACGTTCAAGAACATATGCAAAATAGACCCGTAACTATATCACGTCATCCTTCACCACTTACATAACTCATCATTGCACGCGTTTAACTAGAGCGCTCTGTTATACTAAACTACCATTACAAAATATCAGTCATAATTTTATGTATCTCAGAGTTCCTAACAGTATCTCAGAAATAAACATCCAACCATTGTACCGGAACGAAATTGTGTAAATTGTGACTAGCGTGTCAGAAACATATTGCCGTATATTTCAGAAACTTGTGTCGTATCATATGTGTTTGATCAAAATATTCACCTAAACAGTACTTTTAGAAACAAATATTCTATGAAATTCATTTGTATATAAGCGCTAATGGACTACAAATGATTTTCGTATATACTGATTTATTATCATTGTTCTTTTTCGCTACTTTGGAGAAGCTCACATCACTGCAGACGGTTCCCTGATAGGAAGCTGACATCACTGCAGACAGTTCCCTGTTAGGAAGCTGACATCACTGTATACGGTTCCCTCATATGAAGCTGACATCACTGCAGACAGTTCCCTGATAGGAAGCTGACATCACTGCAGACATTTTCCTGATAGGAAGCTGACATCACTGCAGACAGTTCCATGATAGGAAGCTGATATCACTACAGACAGTTCCCTGACAGGAAGCTGACATCACTGCAGACAGTTCCCTGATAGGAAGCTGACATCACCGCAGACAGTTCCCTGACAGGAAGCTGACATCACTGCAGACGGTTACCTGATAGGAAGCTGACATCACTGCAGACAGTTCCCTGATAGGAAGCTGACATAACTGCAGACGGTTCCCTGATAGGAAGCTGACATCACTGCAGACAGTTCCATGATAGGAAGATGACATCACTGCAGACGGTTCCCTGATAGGAAGCTGACATCACTGCAGACAGTTCCCTGATAGGAAGCTGACATCATTGCAGACAGTTCCCTGATAGGAAGCTGACATCACTGCAGACAGTTCCCTGATAGGAAGCTGACATCACCGCAGACGGTTCCCTGATAGGAAGCTGACATCACTGCAGACAGTTCCCTGATAGGAAGCTGACATCACTGCAGACGGTTCCCTGATAGGACGCTGACATCACCGCAGACGGTTCCCTGATAGGAAGCTGACATCACTGCAGACGGTTCCTTGATAGGAGGCTGACATCACCGCAGACGGTTCCCTGATAGGAAGCTGACATCACTGCAGACGGTTCCCTGATAGGAAGCTGACATCACCGCAGACGGTTCCCTGATAGGAAGCTGACATCACCACAGATGGTTCCCTGATAGGAAGCTGACATCACCGCAGACGGTTCCCTGATAGGAAGCTGACATCACCGCCGATGGTTCCCTGATAGGAAGCTAACATCACTGCAGACAGTTACCTGATAGGAAGCTGACATCACCGCAGACGGTTCCCTGATAGGAAGCTGACATCACCGCAGACGGTTCTCTGATAGGAAGCTGACATCACTGCAGACAGTTCCCTGATAGGAAGCTGACATCAAATAGTTTATTTGCTCTTATAGTGATGGTTTCTGTAACAATTTCTGTCACATAATGGACGGGGTTGCCAGCCTTGTGCACAACTTCAAATTAGTCGCCTCTTACGACATGCCTGGGGGTAGTAGGTCTATTCTTTCTCTGTCTCACCAGGGACCCACGGGAACTACAGGGTTGGGGGGGGGGAGCATAGCAGATTGTACCTGAAGACAAATGAAATTACACGTCTTTGCATTGTTGGAACTGGTGTAGATTAACTGTCTTGGTCATACAGGGGTATGCGGCAATGAAACAGCTAGCAGACTAGCTTCAAGAGCATGCATAGAAGCCTCGAATCTTCATGAACTGGTGTGGATCTACTGTCGTGGTCTTACATAGTTATGCGGCAATGAAAGACCTGATAGCTTCAAGGACACCCATAGAAGCCTTGAATCTTCAGGAACTGGTGTAGATCTACCTGGGTCAGAATGTGCACGGAAATGAATGGACAGACTAGCTTCACGCATATGTCTGGTGCGTTTGTGTGGTGTGCAGATGTGTTCAGTCAAAACAATGTTCATACAAAAATAACAGGGCAATCCACATAGGACGTCAGTAAACTCACGACGTATAAAGTCAATGATTCTTGTAACAGCCGTTGACGTTTTTCTTCATTATTTATTGTGGACGCCACAGTGACAAAATGGTTACGCGAATATGTAGGCACATCAAACAGTCATTATCACAGCAACATTCAATACAGCAATAGACGGTAGACAGCATTACAATGATGAGTCAGATGCATGTTATATTTCATAGTGCTGTAAATGTAGTCAGGTGAAAAACTCCATCCTTTTCTATAACAGCCAGGAGATAACCAGATGTATGAGATCAGTTCACTCTCCTTAGTCTGACTTCAGCAAGACCGACACGTCTGCCGAAGTATAAATAATGTCCTCAAAAATATCCTCTAGATAATAAAGGTTTTCCAAACCTAGTTCATTTAACAAAGTAGCAAGTAATGGTCCTTGGTACATGCATCAACCGATGCAGTACAATGCAGCGACATGTGAGCTGGGAAAAAACATCTCGTGACGACGACTTTCGAAGACAGGCTATGAATCGAAATCGCTCACGACCCAAAATCGATAGAGTTAATGAAAAAAGTCAATTTACCTTGCTTTCAAGAAATACAGAAATATCACGCCTCCCGGCATGTGCAAATACACTAGAGGTATTATCCCGAATAAACGAAATATCCATAAGAGGACTACACATCCCTGACAGAACAAAAAATAGCGGAGATCCCCTCTTCAACGAGGCATCTCTTTCGCCATTCCAAATCGCTCACTCCACTAGTGGTGGGCGGAAACCGATCGACCAAAAAGCAAGACAAGTCATGCGCAGTCCAGCGCAAAATGACCACAGCTCAAAACTTAACTGCATTCGATACCAACGCGAGAAGACAAATGCTTACCGAGAAAAGTGACTATAAATTTCAAGCAGTTGTTGCCCTTGCGTTATAAAATAGATATTGTAAAAAACGATGTTGCGAGAATTTATCACGCAACATATCACCACCTCCTCCCGATAAAAAAAAAAATGTGGAACATATTTTTTTTTTTTAAATATCAAAGAGCATGCGATAAGCGGCTCAAAACGCACGAATTATGCGCTGATAATTAATTAAATTGCCTAACATGAGGCTAATTATAGAGTGTCTGGTGAGGATATACCTCAACAGAAAAATAAATATGTCTCAAAAAATATTCACATCGGGGAGGTGTCACCAACACACATCACGTTAGCATGTAAACACAATATACGTATGCAAGTTACCATAATCATCATTAAACAGCATACTCTAATATTGTCTTTAAAAATGGATGTACAAATCTAATAGGAAAATTTAAATAGTAAAGTCTTTGACATGTAATGACATAAGTACATAGTAAAGTTAAACTACATGACGATCCAGGACATATGCTCTGGTATTCCGAGGGTAAGTACACAATCTAGAACTCGTCATGCTTGATACTAGTAAGGTAAGTCCTCAGCTCAACAATGACATTCTGAGAAAGTACAAGCAATATAATGCTAATTAATAACTAATATGCTTCATAAGGTACAATACATTATTAATAATTGTGGCTGTTTAGTAAACTAACGGCCCTTATATTAACTACTCAGTCCTCCTCTATCATCTTAAAAAACGAACAGAAGAAGATGACAACAAAGCACGATAGTGTGTACATATAGAGTAAGTACAGATGTGCTAATCTATTGTAGAAATATAGGTGTGTTATGACTCTGTAATATATGGAAATATAGGACAGAAGTATTAGTTGGAGTCATGTGGGCATCTAGACAAAATGTCAGCCATCACATTATCCGCACCACGGATAGCTCGTACCGTGAAGTGAAAAGGTTGAAGAGCTATAGCATATCGAGTGGATCTCGAACTCTTCAAATTCTTAGTCTGAATAGCTGTAAGAGCTTTCTGATCAGTCTCTAGAATGAAATGTGCGCCCAGGAGGAATCTTTGTAGCTTTAGAATTGACCAAACCATCGCTAACAACTCACGGTCTAAAACCGAGTAGTTCCTCTCTGCCGCATTTAGTTTTCTAGAAATGTACATAACAGGATGCAGAGTATTTGCATATTCTTGCATCAGTGCTGCTCCAATCCCAGTGGATGAAGCATCACTCCGAAGAACAAAAGTCCTATCAAGAGTAGGTAATCTTAAGATGGGAGGAGAAGAAAATATATTCTTGATTTGGTCTAGTGAAGATTGGCATTCTTCAGACCAACGGACCAGATTAGGCGAACCTTTCTTCAACAATGTTGATAGAGGTGCCATGATCGAAGATAAATTTGGAATAAATCTCCCATAAAATTGAATTAAACCTAAGAGACTCCTAACTTGTTTCTTCGTTTTAGGAACAGAGATGTTCAGTATTTTGGAAGTATTGTGGTCTTCTGTCTTCAAGAGACCATGACCAACACGATGACCCAGGAAAGAGATTTCACCAAAACCAACAAAAGCTTTAGAAGGTTTCGCTGTCAAATTATTCTCACGTAGAGTGGACAGTAAGTCATATAACCCTAAATAGTGATCTTCCCAGGTATCACTGAAGAGACAGATGTCATCTAAGTATGCGATGACATCCGAACGATGTGACAGAATTCGACGCATCATGCGAACGAAAGTGGCAGGGGCGTTCATGAGACCAAAAGGCATAACATTCCATTGAAATAGACCCCTAGGTGTAGAAAAAGCAGTAAGAGGTTTGGCATGCTCTGCTAAAGGCACTTGCCAATAACCTTTAGACAAGTCAAGTTTAGTGAAGAATCTAGAATTAGAAAGTCTAATCAGTAGATCTTCTAACAAAGGCATCGGTTCAGCGTCGAACTTTGTGACCTGATTCAATTTGCGATAATCAACGCAAATTCGTATGTTTTTATCCTTCTTCCGGACAATAACCATGGAAGAAGAATATGGTGAAGTCGATGGTTCAATTATATTTAATTGAATCATTTCATCCAATTCCTTTTCCACTTGCGACTGAAAGTGTATAGGAATAGGATACGGCCTAACCCTAATTGGATTATTGTCGGTAAGAATTATGTCATGTTCTATGACATCTGTGTGTCCAGGAATGTCAGTGAGAACATCCTGAAATGTTTGTAACATCGACGAGACTTGTCGATGTTCGTCACCAGAAAGATTAGGAGAAACAGAAACGTTTTTCCAAGATTCCGTGGAATGTAATGGAACCACTGGAAGGGGAAGATTGACATCTGAGAAGGTAGATTCCTCATCCTGTATGACAGACAGGGATGAATAATGACCGTGAGGTGCAGGAGCATCATCCGTTGCCTGGAAAATAGGCAGCAAATAGTCCGGACGTTCGTGAAATTCCGAAAGCATGTTTATGTGGAAAGTTTTATGCTTTCCATCAATATCGACCACATAGTCAACATCGGAAATCCGAGAGACTATTGCATACGGACCTTTCCATGCAATAAGAAGTCTATTTTCCCTACTGGGGAGTAGGACGAATGCTTTGTCACCTGGACAAAGTTGTCGTAGACATCTATTCTTGTTAGCAAACTGTCTTGCCTTCTCTTTAGCAATTTCTGATGAAGCAGTTGCTAGCTTACATGCCTCAATGATCTTTTGTCTAAGAGCAATGACATACTCATATGAGGATTGAGTTTCATCGCTAATATCATCGGCAGTGATGAGATCGTGTAATAAAGACATAGGGCCGCGTGGACGCGCGCCAAAGACAAGTTCGAAGGGAGAAAATCCTGTGTGTTCATTAGGGACTTCTCTATAGGCAAAGAGAGCCGCGGGTAAAACCCTGTCCCAATCTTGAGGATGATCTTCAGTTATCTTACCAAGCAAAGTCTTGAGCGTTCTATTCAGACGCTCAACTAACCCATTAGACATAGGATGGTAGATACTACTGAGAGATCGTTCAATATGTAAGGTAGACATTACCTGTGACATAGTGTCAGATATGAGTTGAGTGCCATGGTCTGACAATATTTCTCTGGGGAACCCCAAGCGAGAAAATATCAACCAAAGAGCATCTGCGATATCTGTAGTAGATATGCTCTTAAGAGGAATAGCCTCTGGCCAACGTGTGCACATATCGACACATGTAAGGATAAACTGATGTCCTCTGGCCGACCTGACCTTAAAAGGGCCAATAATATCTATGGCCATTTTCTGAAACGGCCGAATAGGAATGTCAGCAGCCTGGATAGGCGCAGCATGTCGTGGTCCTCTAGATTTGACCTCCTGACATACCTTGCATGATCGGCAGTAAATACGAATGTCCTTATTGACAAAAGGCCAAAAGAAAGCCGCAAGGACTCTCGACTTCGTACGGGCAAAACCCATATGTCCAGCACATTGCGAGTCATGAGCATGTTGCAATATTTGCACTCTCATGCTCTTGGGAACAAGAATTTGCGAATGTGCCGACGTAGTCGAATCTTGTACCATACGTACAAGTACGCCGTTTCTCATTGCAATCCAAGATTTTCTATTTGTATCCTGATTCGGATCACCTTTCTTCGCAAGAACGAAGAATTTTTTTAAAGAAGGATCTTCTTCTTGCAATTTTATGAAAGAGTCACGAGTGATTACTAAGTGACTATCTTGGCTATCAACTTCATTATCACTATTCAGTGAAGTTTCGGGTGTTTGTAGAGCTTGTGCTCTTGTAACTACTGCATTTGTAGCTTGCATGTTATTATCTTCCCAAGCAGCAATCTGCTGTGGGGTACACTCCCTAACTCCGTGAATACGACCAATAATAAGGTCCGCAATAGGATTAGGTAAGAGACAAGCATGCACATCTCCAGTAAAGAAAGGAGTGGCAATGCGAATTACAGCAGTAGGATATTTTTCTAGAGTGCCGCCAAATGTGACACATTTAATAACCCTTCCTGTAGCACAAGATGGATCTACAAGCGATTGTCTAACACCAATAGTGGTGCATCCGGAATCGAAAAGTAGTGAGACCGGAGTATCATTAACAAGACCCTTATGTAGAATTAAAGAACCCCTCCCGTCATGCGCAACAGCAGCAGGAAGAGCGGGAAGTGGGTGACCACAACTCAAAGTAGTTATGGTACCCGGTTCGAATAAAGTACTGCATTGGGGGCATTTGTTTGCTCTCTCAAAGTCAAAAGCAGAACCAGTGACAGCGTCAAAGTTTTTACTATCAACAACATGATTACAGGCTCCCTCAGTTTCCTGTTGTACAGCATTAGCCTGCTGATATCTCTTTTTTTTTGTGTTGAGATCTACCCCGACTATTATTACCTCTGAAGTTATCAGAGTTATTATTATCTCTGCAGTTATTATTGTCTCTATTGTAATTGTTATCCTGGTTCGAATTCCAGTTTCCACGATTACTATCATGTTCACATTGATGCGAACATCTATTTGTTTGGTTCTGAGGTCTTCGGCAGGAATAACCTCTATTACCATATCCTCTTTTGAAATGCTTATAATTATTAGGGTGATAGTAACGAGTACTATCAGGTTGTCTCCAATTCTTCGAAGAAGAATCACTATGAAATTGGTTTCCATGATTTTGACAGAAATTACCGCTACTCTTTCTATCAAAATTTTGTTGGAATCTACGAGCAAAGTTTTGGCCATACGGAGCTGCCGAAGCAACTGGTAAACCTTCTTTCACCTTAGAGTTACCCATGGTTATGTGTGGGTGCGCAGTTACGTACTGGCAACAGAAATCTTCCATTTCTTTTATTGTTTTAGGTTTACGTTCATGAAGGAAAGCAAGGAAAGACTCATTGACAGACGACATGACTTTGTCTCTAAGTATTAAGTCCATAAGTCCTTCATAAGTTTTTTCCGTCTTAGATAGTTCAACCCATCGTGAGAAAGTAATGCGTATTCTTGCAATAAACTCGGAGAATTCAACTCCATTTTCAGGTAACATGTTTTTAAATTGTAGACGATAGCCGTCTTCGTTAAGCTGATATTTCTTTAACAAAGCGGCCCTGACAACCTCATAATTGTTCTTGTCAGGTTCATCCACCATATTTAATATACTTAGAGCTTTACCTGTCAGTATCCCTGATAACTGATAAACATATTTTGCTTTGTCTATGTTATGAGCTGTACATGCTTGTTCAAATCTGTCCAGATAGAACATTATGTCATCACTGGAAGGACTAAATGTTGGTAACTTAATCTTAAAAGTATCATTATTAGCCTTCCCAGAAGATGAACCCTTGTTTGAATCATTACCATTACTCATGCTCGTCAATTTCAATTTCTCCAACTCTAAAGCTAAGAGTTTTTCTTCATGTTCCATTTTTGCTTTCCTCTCATCAGCCTCTCTTTGTAACTTCCTTTCTTCAGCTTGAGCCTGCATTTGAAGTCTTTCATTTTCAGCTTCTTTTTCAAGTCTTTTATTTTCAGCTTCTTTTTCAAGTCTTTTATTCTCAGCTTCTTTTTCAAGTCTTTTATTCTCAGCCTCTAGCTGTAGCTGGAGTTTTCTCTCCTCAGCTTCTGATTCCCTTTTTTGTTTTTCCATTTCCATTTGGAATCTCTTTTCATCCACCTGCATCTGCAGTTTCTTTTGTTCAGCTTCCATCTGCAGTTTCTTTTGTTCAGCTTCCATTGCTTTATCATATCGAGCAGTTGCAAATTCTTCTAACTTATCACCAGTCTTCCCAAGCAATTTACCCTGCTCAATAAAGTGCTCAAATGTAGACATGATGAGTAATATATAAGTCCAAAACCTGAAATAATTAACTAATTTATTTCAAACCTAAGTGTAACAAGTCTTAATTAAGCACTTGTATATTCACATCACCTTATATTATCCCAGTCTCTGTGGGAAACAAGTCTCCAATCAAAGAACTTGTATATGAAATATCAACAATCAATTCTTGATCATAAGTGCACTTCTCATTCAATAGTGCACGACACTATTCATCATTCATTTATCATCAGTGTAGTAGTAACAGTGCATTAGCATAGCCCATTAACTAATTACTATAACTGTAAACAATGACTATGTAAACACATGCAGAATGTAAACATTGAAAATGTAAACAATACAAACAATGTAAACAATAACAATGTAAACAATAACAAAGATCAGCAACAATACAAAAACGTTCGCAGAAATCAACTAAAAATAAAGCAGAAATTAATGACATATCACAAAAAATGTGACGATATCTGCGCTATAATTAAACAAAATACATGACACCACAGTGTATAAACAAAAATGTTGTATGAAACTAAATTATAGACAAGAGTAGGCTAACAAATACAAACAAATCAAAACAAAACTAAAGAATGTGAAATAATAACGAAAACAATATTAAAACATGTCATCACAGCTAACATAAATAGCAACAGAAGTCGCTTAGCAAATTCCAGTATCGGAAATTTGCAAACCCTACAGAAAACGCTCACAATAGACGACCTCTATGACGTGGCATAATCTAACGGAGACACCACCCAACCGAGAACCCGCTGAAATATAAACATATAAATATACAAATAACATATAAACATATAACATATAGAATGAGATGATACACAGAAGACTCAGCAGAAGTATAAGGGCACAGTTTACATACAAACAGGCCACTTAACTTATAGGCTTCCAATCGTAGAACAGCAGAAAAACGGATGTCAATCAACGTCCTAAAGAGCGAAGCTCCAACGATGATGGCACATCTGAACTGCTTCCACTGCTAACACGATGGTACAAGAGCTTCTGAAATACTGTGTGTTGAGTTGTTTCGGCACTTGACCTTCTAATCCAAAGTAAGTTGATGGAAATCGGTACTTGGCCTTCTTCAGAAAACAACCCGTTTCAACCGGCACTTGACCTTCTCAAAAAACGACAGCACTGGAACCTTGACAGCAGCAACTTGCTTGACTTGCGTAAAAGATAACAGCAGTCCGAGTTATCCGGCAACATGTAACAACGCCGGGTACTGTCAAATTCTTGTTTCCGTCAAAAAGTTGAAATTTTGACTTTTACCGGGCAACGCCGAGTACTTTGAAAATTTTGAAGATGTTGACTGTATTGAAGAATGTTAATTTCTTGAAGGATGATGATGAATTCTTGTTGAAAATGAAGTGGGTAAGGGACCCCGTGTTTGCTAGTACCAGAATCAAACCAGCTTATGGCCACCAAATGATGCGTGATGCCATATGATGATGGATGGTATCCGCATGTCTGGTTTTGTGTGGTGTGCAGATGTGTTCAGTCAAAACAATGTTCATACAAAAATAACAGGGCAATCCACATAGGACGTCAGTAAACTCACGACGTATAAAGTCAATGATTCTTGTAACAGCCGTTGACGTTTTTTTTCTTCATTATTTATTGTGGACGCCACAGTGACAAAATGGTTACGCGAATATGTAGGCACATCAAACAGTCATTATCACAGCAACATTCAATACAGCAATAGACGGTAGACAGCATTACAATGATGAGTCAGATGCATGTTATATTTCATAGTGCTGTAAATGTAGTCAGGTGAAAAACTCCATCCTTTTCTATAACAGCCAGGAGATAACCAGATGTATGAGATCAGTTCACTCTCCTTAGTCTGACTTCAGCAAGACCGACACGTCTGCCGAAGTATAAATAATGTCCTCAAAAATATCCTCTAGATAATAAAGGTTTTCCAAACCTAGTTCATTTAACAAAGTAGCAAGTAATGGTCCTTGGTACATGCATCAACCGATGCAGTACAATGCAGCGACATGTGAGCTGGGAAAAAACATCTCGTGACGACGACTTTCGAAGACAGGCTATGAATCGAAATCGCTCACGACCCAAAAATCGATAGAGTTAATGAAAAAAGTCAATTTACCTTGCTTTCAAGAAATACAGAAATATCACGCCTCCCGGCATGTGCAAATACACTAGAGGTATTATCCCGAATAAACGAAATATCCATAAGAGGACTACACATCCCTGACAGAACAAAAAATAGCGGAGATCCCCTCTTCAACGAGGCATCTCTTTCGCCATTCCAAATCGCTCACTCCACTAGTGGTGGGCGGAAACCGATCGACCAAAAAGCAAGACAAGTCATGCGCAGTCCAGCGCAAAATGACCACAGCTCAAAACTTAACTGCATTCGATACCAACGCGAGAAGACAAATGCTTACCGAGAAAAGTGACTATAAATTTCAAGCAGTTGTTGCCCTTGCGTTATAAAATAGATATTGTAAAAAACGATGTTGCGAGAATTTATCACGCAACAGAGAGATACTGAGGACAATTAATGATCGCCTGTTAGAGAATGACACTGCAATCGATGAATCAACAATACCGCTAAGATTGCTGGAATTTGGTATCAAACATTAAGACCAGCAGGATGACGAATGATAGGATGAATCCGACGTGTATACAACCAGCGCTCAACAGGAACAATCAACATTCATACCATTCGACATTATCAAAGGGAGACTGAGCCCCTAGGGTTTGCCCGGCGTGTAGTGATGTCGATTCTGATCAACACTAACAATAACAATTGCTGAAACATTCTGACAATGATAAAAAACAAACTGTGACTTATTCATGTACTCTTTCTCTTTTCTATTGTCGCCCCTTATGGAGCATCAAACCACCATCACAGTTGGCTCCCTTGCAGGAAGCTTGAACCTAAGCATCCATTGTCTTTAGCAATGTTGGTTTCTATAGCAACTTGTGTTACGTGATAAAGTTGCCATCCCCAGGCGTAACCTCGTATTAATAGCCTACTACGACATGCCTGAGGAAACAGTGGACCTATTCTTTCTATGTCTCTTCAGAGACCCCCGGGCATCGCCATTTTGATATTTCTTTTCTGTAGCACATCCCCCCACCCCCTTTTCCCCCTTTCTCGCCCCCCCCCCCCTTCCCCCAGAATAATAACATTAGAGAGAAAACAAAGTGCCATGGTAGTTAACCGTTGATAAAATAAAAAGATTTGCGACATTATATGTGAAGTTATTTAATATTCCCTTTATCAATATGAGCACTGTGAACTGTAGTAAAATAAATAAAGTCTTGAGGTTATACAAATATTAAAAATTACATTCCAGTGTCTGATATATCCCGCAGTTACAGAAACTTTAATCTGTTTGATCTCTAAGCGATATCTTCTCACAAAGTTTAGAATCTTTTTGATTTAACCCAAGCCCGTCCGCTTAGGTATATATACATACCCCTGCCTTCGACTTTACAATTATTTCAATATACTATGTGAGCTCTAGACGGTTTAACATAGTTATGAAATCTATAATTTGCGTTGTTATGATATTATTTCAGTGCCAGTACGAGTTTTAGCAGTGTTAGCGCCGCAACGGGAGACAATGTACAAAGTGATCATTCCCTCCCCTTGATTCCCACTTAATCCAAACTGAGCAGGAAAAGAAAATTGTAAGAAATACTCAAACTGTATGTCTATTTTTAGTAAACAGTAATGCAACTGTGTCAAAATCCATCCATTCATCTCGTTTTCATCTCTTATTGAGGGAGGGAGGGGGCCTACCATTGCCGTAACATAACTTCTCCCTTCCATGCATAAAGCATGCACTTTGAATAATTACCATATTTGATACTGATAACAAAAAGTTGAGTGCGGACACGCTATTCGTCAAATGTTCCTATCTGTCCATGGAGATATTCATGCACAGTATAGTCAACCGTAAACGACAATTATAAGTCCTTAGGAAGCCTCAAATAAGACCATATGTTTTTGTTGCCCTCCCCGTTATCACACCAGGTTATAATAATTAAGCCGGCAGTACCATTTGAATCCAGATTAGATGAGCAGCAATATTTCATGATGGCCAAATATAATGATCTGGTCACGGAAGTAAGACATGATGGGTTCGCAGCAAAAGGCATAGCTGTAGAAGTAGACGCTAGTTGTCTAGTAGCAGTCTTAGGGTATTATATACTGAAATAACTGAGTCTGAAAGTGGAATCAAGAATGAAGGCTCTTAAAAACTGATTCCCTACGCAAGATCTTTGAAAAGATGCATTGGCCGACCGCTGTGTCCGCAAGATCTTTTAAAAGACTCGGATTTATTTCGTTGTTTCTTTCCACTCCGATATTTTATACTGACAGGAATTTATCTTGAACGGAAGTAAACACACAACTGCGCAAATTTCAGCAAGCTTCAACTTCCTTTGTTTGAGTTTGAAGGGAATTTTTCACAGTTATCTTCATTTTTTGTCGTGTTTTGTCGTATCATTATAATGGCCAAAAACACGTAGGATATGTTACTAATATGGGAACAGTGAACAAACTGTGTGATCAGCCACAACGTTCTTACTTTTTCTGTGTTTCTAAATGGATTACCTTCTCAAAGAGAGCATTGAAACTGTATTGTGATAATAATTTATGTTACAAGCCTTAGGTAAGTGGAAAATTTCTGTTCAAAATTTCAAGTTATCTTTTGTTCTATGTACATATTATCTGTCATAACATAAAAATAATATAAAATTAGCTTAAAAAGTATGTATATTCATATTGTCCATCCAATGTACTTTAATTTGATATATAATATATTATACTTAACTCATGATTAGACACACATTGTTAGAAAAAGTAAATTATGTATATGTACATTTGTGGGGCTTAAAAATAATTCCATCCAGAGCTGAAAATAATTACGTACTGAATCAGATTTAGTGCAACTGCCGAAAAGCACCGTGATGGCTGTGGAACAACAGCAGGGGCTATACATTATTTAGTAATAATACGTTTAAGTACGGTGCACATTTGTTACTTCAACAAACACCTCAAGTTGACAGAAAGGATAATATCTGGAAGAAATAGTAATTTTAGAAATTGAAACTAAGTTCGAATAGATTCCAATCCCATTACATGCGTAAAAACCAATAGGAGGGTTACAACTGGTAGTTGTCACGTAGAGACTATGATCAATAAATTTTCTATTTTTCTCTTCTCTCCCTACCCGTGTCCTCTATTTCATTATCGCTCTGTTATCCTTTTCCTGTGTTTTTCACATTCGTACGTTTGCGACTATAAACATTACTATTTTCCCATTCAAACTTTCGCCGGGTTTAGTTTTCTCATTTAGAAACGCACTAGTGATGTTATTACGTAGATGCCAGGCTCGGGAGGTTATTGCGTTGTAGACGTAAACTGTGAATATTCGCTTTCGCCAGACTTATAGGCGATATATCGTCTGCATTTTTACCTGCCCCAACGAGTTGCATCGGCTGAGTGCTCAGGTGATGTGTCAAACCCGACATCTTCACGGTGCAGAATGAGACATTTGTCTAGCATTTTCACCTGTCACAGCAGTTCTCAGGCTGAGTTTCTCGGGGAGGTGCGAAAAACTGCCTCTGCACTGGAGACGGGTTGTCTGAGATTTCTCCTATGACACTCACGCTCCACGGCCAGTTTTGGCGTAAGGTGCGAAGACGCACGGTTTGGCATGTTATTGCCAGCGTCTAAGTTAACGTAAGTGTTAATGAGAAGGGGAGAGTTCGGCGCTGTTTCGTGTTTTCGGGATAGTGTATCCTTTGTCTGGTTTAAGATATTAACCGGAGTTTGAAACTAGATTTTCATTCTGACTCCTAAATGTTGCAGTAGACAGATCGCTGTGCTAGATCAAATATCTTTGTTTTGGCGAAGTCTGAGTTTCTTGGCCAAATGGTCCGAGTTCTAGACTACCATTTGAGTGCAGTATTCTAGTTCATGGTTTAGTCTGTAGTTCTGTGTGGAGGTAAATATATTATATTTAATATCTAGTATTATGTGAAGTGTTTAAAGTGTTAAATCGCTTATTTCACTAGTTAGATTTTTGTGCAGAGAAAATTAAAATATAGTCTGTATTATTTTCTAGTGACGAGTTACAGTGGAAAACAGAATAAAGTATAATTTCTAGCTTAAAGCCAGGTATCCATAAGGAATTAACTTTAACTGCTAAATAATCAGACGAGAATAATTTTTCTAAACTAACTTATAAATGCCAGATGCCTCATGAGTGTTGACGGAATACGCAGGTATTCCTAATTCATGATGATTGATTTTTATATATAACTTATTTCACCGGGAAGTTTAAACGTCAAGTCAAGCTGTACGCTTGCAGTTTAAAATGTAAGTTATAATCCGAGTACATAGTATGTATAAGTATTTTATTTGTGGTTTTTCTTCCCTATGCAGTGAAAACTGGGGTTAACCCAAATTTTGCCGGCGTTTAGTACAGAGACATACTGTCATGAAATATTCTAATCCACATATATAAATTATTAGGTAAATATGAAGCCTAACAAATAAAATTAATAAAGAGAAGAGCAATGGTAAAATGACAGTGCTGTCACAAGGAATGTACTCGAAATCCCCCTTGTTTTCTGCTTCGTCTGCAAATTGTAACGCTTTCATGTTGATAGTAAAAGCTTACTGTATTATACCCGCTTTCTTCAATGAAACGTGTGCTGTATTTCTTGGAAAAACATTAAGAGGCAGACTGCGTAATGACCTAAATTTTAAATTCCATTCATGTCTTTTTCTACATTACGTTACCAAAACGAACGAACAGATGGAACTAAAGGATAAAAAGAGAAGGGAGAGGCAAAAAGCCGAACACTAAACACGCTTCGCGCGATACGCAAATGCTGCCATCACGCGTGTAAGTCTACATGCACTAATTTTTTTTCAGACGGACAGTGATAAAATACACTACCCTTTCCCAGAGTTAGGTTTATAAATCATAACAGACTCTTATTAGAAAAGATAACATTAGATGGGTTTACGGTTGAACACATAACAGTACCCAGACAGCACATCTTCGGAACAGGAGGTAGAAGAAATTGCATATTTTGAACGCAGCCACGTAGCTCCTTTAAATTAGTATTTTTGGGTTCCTTAGGGCTTGCTGACAAATAATATGTAAAACGTTACGCAAATAGTCCAGGAATTAATAAATTATACCCAAAATAAAATATTGGGGGTGCCTGACAGCATAAAATCATTTCTGCTCATAAGATTTTTTTTTTAACGTGTTTGAAAAAAATTTACGTTACAGAAATAGCCTACCATGTAAACTCCAAATTGATTGGAGCGCAACAAATGAAAGCCTAACCACGATTGGTCGGGCTATAAATACTATCTTGGTTGTTAGGGGAGACGGGAAAAGATAACATTTTTTCAAACACTTGTCGAAACGTGGCTCATTGGCCAGTCTCGCTGATATACACACTTGGGAGCGTTAGTTCGAGACCACTTGTTTAAAGAAGCTTGATAAAGCATCAGTGCGTTGAAGCCAGCTCATATTTGTGTAAAATAAAAGCCTGGAACATAAGCAGATAGGAATTTGTGCCAGTTTGTGCCAGAATTCATTGCTAATCAACGTATCTGTGTTATTCGTATGAATTGTGGGACAGTGGTCTTGATGGTACTGAGCAGCATCTGGTCAGAGATTTGCTGAATCCAGTGTCGGACAGCATACTCCTTGGTCCTTTTAGCTATCAGTGAGGTGTCTCCAGAGCCCAGAAGAGAATTCGAGCAGAGGAGTCCTCTCCTGCCGCCATCACTCAAGATAAGCAGAGTTGGCCAGCTGAGCTCAACATTATGCCCCTCATCTTGAAATAACTTTATAAAAATACTATTCAGAGGGGAATTTACTTATCTTAAAATCAGGAACTGTGAACATCTCCAATACTAGTCCCTAAAGACAAACTATTGAAGTCATGATGACAAATACCAACAGAGCTTGAACAAAACAAAACCAGTATTACCTCATTTTACTACTACACAACTGACACACATAGAACATTTGTAATAATATATGTCACTACAATATTCATATTAAATACATTCTGTACATAACTTGTAATTTAAATTGATTGTGATTCCTGGTTCCCTTGTAGTTGAATCAGGACACATATTCATTCATGCTAGTAATGAATACATATTGTTATTTGAACCGTTACGAGTGACTTCTTTAAGCTATTCTCATAGAGTGTTATATGTATGTGAGTGTCACAGTGTTGTTAAGAGTAGTGGATTAAATTAAATTGTTTATCTGTCTGTTGTTGTGACTTACACTTCACCATACTCATACCCTAGACACATAACGTAGCATCACACTATTCCAGAATAATTCTGACTGAGATATATAGATATGTGGTAGCAAGTAAGGTTATCTATAATACACTACTCTTAATAGATATAGATACCTTCACAGCTGATCTCAGTCAGTACACTAAGTTCCCTATAAGTATTTATAACATCCCACTTCACCACATATATTGGGGGTCTCGCTCTTGGGATTTTGAATCTTTAACTATTAAAAATATTGGGGGTAATTCACTTCAGGGAATATAAGAATTAAAAGGTATCCTTGGGTGGAATTAAATAAGGTTGAGCTCACGGTGCCTGTGTTGTCCATTAGAGATTGAATTGTTGGTTAGACATTGTATAAATTTACATAATAGACAATGGCGGACCTGGCCAAATTTCGATCTGCTGCGGTTCAGACTGCAAAAGAGTTAGGATTAGATGGGCAAG
The DNA here is from genome assembly GCA_024509875.1 of Oreohelix idahoensis. Lineage (NCBI taxonomy): Eukaryota > Metazoa > Mollusca > Gastropoda > Stylommatophora > Oreohelicidae > Oreohelix > Oreohelix idahoensis. The sequence goes on from JAMPIV010020292.1 coordinate 72,860, forward strand.
TTATGGTTGCCTATGTCACGACGGAATGTGACAAATTTATTGAACGCGAAGAAAGAAGGTTTGAAGCCGAAAGAAAGTTAGAGGCTGAAAGGGAAATTAAGAAGTTACAGTTTGAAGCTGAGGCTGAGACTAAGAGGTTGCAGATTGAGGCTGAGGCTAAGAAATTGGAGGCAGAAAGAGAAGAGAAGAAATTAGCTGCAGAAAGAGAAGAGAAGAGATTAGCTGCAGAGAGGGAAGCAGAAAAGGAGGAGAAGAGATTACAAAGGGAACATGAGTTACGACTAAGGGAGTTTGAGTTTCAAGGCCATGCTCCTGAAAATGGTGCCAGTCCCTTTGCCTCTGATGCTACGGTTACTCAAGGAGCCTCAATCTCAGCTATGAACTTTCATTTAGATCATTTTGTTGAGAAAGACGATGATATTGAGAGCTATATAAATAGGTATGAACTATTAGCCACCACGTATGGGTTAGAGAGAGAAAGGTGGAGCTTAAAGTTATCTCAGGGACTTCGTGGGGCAGCTTATGAAGTTTTTGCAAAAATGAGCAGAGGTGATCAGGAAAATTATGACATGCTAAAGCAGGCTCTTTTGTTAAGGTATGAAAAGAATGCAGAGTTTTACAGGAAAAAATTTAGGAATGCTAAACTACTGTCAGGTGAAACCTATCACCAGTTCTCTGCACGAATAGAGACATACTTGGAGAAATGGACTTCTCTGGGGAAAACCCAAGATCTTAAGGAAATGGTCCTTATAGAGCAACTAAGAGAGTCCATGGCTCCAGACCTGAGAAAGTTTCTCATGGAACAAGGTGCAGAGAGGCTGGGTGAGTTGCTAAATGTTGCTGAAAGGTATCAAGCAGCTCAAGCAGAGGTAACAGGTAATAAAAAGAAACAGGTGGACAACTTTAGGGCACCACAGAACTTTAATAAATTTGATCCTAAGGATCAAAATAAAGGTAAGCACCAATTTGATAGGCCACGGTATGACAATAAAAATAAATTCCCACAATTCGATGAAAGGAAATATGATGAAAGAAAATCTTTCAACCAAGGAAAAAGGTGGTGTAAAAATTGTCAGATGGACAATCATGACACTGACCGTTGCAGAAGGAAACCTGTGTATATGGCAACCCTTCAGGTCAGGTCGACCTCAAGACAGGAGGAGGATATTATGTTAGATACCACTCCAGAAGAGATGAGGAAGGCACAGGCTGGGGATAAAACACTCAAGCCTTGTTTCAGAAAATTGTCAACTTGTCATACAACTCCAGGCAAGGGAGATTTTTACATGAAAAACAAGTTGATGTATAGGAAGACTGGAACTAGATCCCATGGTCACGGACAGCTGGTTCTTCCAAAAAGATACAGGACAGAATTAATAAGGAGCCTACATGTGAAACCAGATGGGGACCATGAGAAAATAGGTACCCTCATTCAAAAGGTGGCTCACAATTATTATTGGCCCAAAGCAAGATGGGACATTGAAAATTTTGTAGAAAGGTGTAGCATAGCACATGAGGGAACACCCACAAGTGGGAACATGGATCAGGACCTGGACACGCCATGGGGCAAAATCAGGCCTGACAATAAAAGGAAAAATAGATTTGATAAAGTGGACCAAATGGAATGGGAAGCCCCTTTTCACGGACAAGCTTCACTTAACTGTTTTACAATGGCCACTATGCGGAGAGTGCAAAGAGATGTCTTACCCCAGGATAAGCCGAAAATCCCTCAATCGGACTTAAACAAACTGGAGGAAGAGGATGTAGAGAGGAAATCTTTCATCAAGAATTTTAAGAGGGGAGAAAGCCCCAAAAGAAAAATTGGTAGCGGTCGTTTTGTGAATGATAATTCTGGGAGGAAAAATCATCACTATAAAGCTTCAAGTGGAAGAGACCATACCGGTGCATGGACAAATAGGTCCACACAATTAAAGGTCCATATGTAGCTTTGTTAAGAACGTGGACTGATGAAAAGGCAGAGGAAAACATTACATCTTCATACCAATATGTGAATGAGCTGACCACTCGGTTAAAAACTGGCTGGAAACTTGCCAATGAAAATTTGAAACAAGCCAGGAAGAAACATGCTGCCTATTATAACAGGAAGGCGAAAGACAGAAATTTGGCTGTGGGAGAGAAAGTACTGCTTCTTTTGCCTGGGAGTCAGAATAAGTTACAAATTGGATGGCAGGGTCCATATACAGTTCTAGAGAAGGTGTCTAGGACAAATTATAAGATAGATAAGAAGGGGAAAGAAAAAAATCTATCATGTGAATCTCCTGAAGAAATATTTGGAAAGAGAACATCAGGAAGAGACACACTTGTTGACCTTGTCCATCGCCATGGAGATGAAAAAGGAACCACTTTCATCATTTGAATATCCATTACACCCCTGTGAGACAGCAGCACAGGTGAAAATCAGTACACATTTAACGAAAACTCAGAAAGAGAGAGTGCAACAGGTTCTAAATAATCATGCAGAGGTGTTAACAGACCGACCAGGGCATACAAACCTATTGGAATATGATATGAAACTCATAGACTCCACACCTGTCTGTATGAAACCATATTCGATTCCGTTTGCTAAGGAAAAAGCTTTGAAGGAAGAGATAGACTATCTATTGAAGGAAGGAATTATTTCGCACAGTGAGTCTTCGTATAGTTCCGGTGTTGTACTCTTAAGGAAGCCCTCTGGAGAACATAGACTCTGTATAGATTACAGGAGACTGAATGCTATTACAGAAGGACAGGTGGATCCATTGCCGGATACAAATCAGCTGTTTGCCAGGCTAAATAAAGCTAAATATTTCTCAAAAGTGGATCTGAGTAAAGGATACTATCAGATTCCAGTAAAGCCTGAGGTTAGACCATACCTAGCTTTTAGTACCTCAGAAGGACACTATGAGTTTAATAGATTGCCATTTGGATTGAAGAATGCGCCTAGTGTCTTCTCTAGAATGATGAGAAAATTATTGGATCCTCTGAATAATCCCTGTATAACAAATTTTATGGATGATATCCTTATAGCAACAGAAACATTTGAGGAACACATTGACTCTCTGAACATGCTGTTTGATCGACTTAGGGAGGCAAATTTAACAGCCCGACCAACCAAATGTTGCGTTGGATGTAAAGAATTGGAATTTTTGGGACACACAGTTTATCAGGGAAATATGACCCCTGACCCAAAGAATTTAGAAAAACTACAGAAAGCCCCGAGACCACAAACCAAGAAGGACGTGAGATCCTTTGTCTCATTATGTGGTTTCTACCAGAAGTATATCAAAAACTTTAATTCCATATGTGCACCTTTAACGGAATTGACACGTAAAGGACTTCCAGATCGCATTACATGGACTCCACAATGTGAAATGACTTACCAAGAATTGAAGGAAAAGCTCACAAGTAAACCCATTTTGAAATTACCTGACTTAAGTCAAGAATTCATAGTAAGGACGGATGCAAGTAATATTGGGTTAGGTGCAACTTTACTACAGAAATCAGATGCATTGGATGGGGAATTAAGCCCAGTGGCATATGCTAGCAGAAAGTTGAATAAAGCTGAAATCAACTACTCAACTAGCGAAAAAGAATGTCTTGCAGTAATATGGGCAATAAAGAAATTCAATATTTATCTATATGGGAAGGCATTTAAGTTGCAAACTGACCACAAACCTTTATCGTTTTTAGCACAGGCTAAGCATGAGAACTCTAGGTTACTCCGATGGTCTTTGCTTCTGGCTCCATATAATTTTAGCATTGAATATATATCTGGAAAAACCAATCTGGGAGCGGATTTTTTAAGCCGCCATCCGTGTGATGAGAATCACCGTAAACCCCAGAAATAATAATAAATTTCTCTATGTGTATATAGAATAAAGGACTGACATATAATGTCTGTTTTAAGAGGGGAGGTGTCATGAAAGATTCTAATCCACATATATAAATTATTAGGTAAATATGAAGCCTAACAAATAAAATTAATAAAGAGAAGAGCAATGGTAAAATGACAGTGCTGTCACAAGGAATGTACTCGAAATCCCCCTTGTTTTCTGCTTCGTCTGCAAATTGTAACGCTTTCATGTTGATAGTAAAAGCTTACTGTATTATACCCGCTTTCTTCAATGAAACGTGTGCTGTATTTCTTGGAAAAACATTAAGAGGCAGACTGCGTAATGACCTAAATTTTAAATTCCATTCATGTCTTTTTCTACATTACGTTACCAAAACGAACGAACAGATGGAACTAAAGGATAAAAAGAGAAGGGAGAGGCAAAAAGCCGAACACTAAACACGCTTCGCGCGATACGCAAATGCTGCCATCACGCACGCGTGTAAGTCTACATGCACTAATTTTTTTTCAGACGGACAGTGATAAAATACACTACCCTTTCCCAGAGTTAGGTTTATAAATCATAACAGACTCTTATTAGAAAAGATAACATTAGATGGGTTTACGGTTGAACACATAACAGTACCCAGACAGCACATCTTCGGAACAGGAGGTAGAAGAAATTGCATATTTTGAACGCAGCCACGTAGCTCCTTTAAATTAGTATTTTTGGGTTCCTTAGGGCTTGCTGACAAATAATATGTAAAACGTTACGCAAATAGTCCAGGAATTAATAAATTATACCCAAAATAAAATATTGGGGGTGCCTGACAGCATAAAATCATTTCTGCTCATAAGATTTTTTTTTAACGTGTTTGAAAAAAATTTACGTTACAGAAATAGCCTACCATGTAAACTCCAAATTGATTGGAGCGCAACAAATGAAAGCCTAACCACGATTGGTCGGGCTATAAATACTATCTTGGTTGTTAGGGGAGACGGGAAAAGATAACATTTTTTCAAACACTTGTCGAAACGTGGCTCATTGGCCAGTCTCGCTGATATACACACTTGGGAGCGTTAGTTCGAGACCACTTGTTTAAAGAAGCTTGATAAAGCATCAGTGCGTTGAAGCCAGCTCATATTTGTGTAAAATAAAAGCCTGGAACATAAGCAGATAGGAATTTGTGCCAGTTTGTGCCAGAATTCATTGCTAATCAACGTATCTGTGTTATTCGTATGAATTGTGGGACAGTGGTCTTGATGGTACTGAGCAGCATCTGGTCAGAGATTTGCTGAATCCAGTGTCGGACAGCATACTCCTTGGTCCTTTTAGCTATCAGTGAGGTGTCTCCAGAGCCCAGAAGAGAATTCGAGCAGAGGAGTCCTCTCCTGCCGCCATCACTCAAGATAAGCAGAGTTGGCCAGCTGAGCTCAACATTATGCCCCTCATCTTGAAATAACTTTATAAAAATACTATTCAGAGGGGAATTTACTTATCTTAAAATCAGGAACTGTGAACATCTCCAATACTAGTCCCTAAAGACAAACTATTGAAGTCATGATGACAAATACCAACAGAGCTTGAACAAAACAAAACCAGTATTACCTCATTTTACTACTACACAACTGACACACATAGAACATTTGTAATAATATATGTCACTACAATATTCATATTAAATACATTCTGTACATAACTTGTAATTTAAATTGATTGTGATTCCTGGTTCCCTTGTAGTTGAATCAGGACACATATTCATTCATGCTAGTAATGAATACATATTGTTATTTGAACCGTTACGAGTGACTTCTTTAAGCTATTCTCATAGAGTACATACCTGTGAGAAACATAAACATTTTTATCTTTTAACCACGTGGGTTTACAAGTTAACACCTGTCGGACAGTGCGTGTGTCTCCCTAAATAGACAGAGTACAACTCTCACTAACGGGTTTTATTAAAGACTAAATGTTTATACTGGGCCTTTGAGCCAGATCAGATTTCTGCACAGACTCTATGTACCCATTTAGCCGTTGTGGCAAGTAACATATTAACGTCAGTAACATTCCGACGGAGTTTTGACTAGTGGTGTGGTGACCAAATATAGTCCTTTCCTGAAAATAGACACCGATCTGACATTCCTCAATTCTAGAAACCTAAGCTATTGACACTGTGCTCGTTGTTAATGTTTCGTGCCTGGACAATTTTAATGTGACCTTAACAGACATCCGAAAAATAAGAACACCCAAGTAATCGTTCCCGGAAGCAGAGAATTCATCCCGTCTTTTTGGAACTGGGGATTTCTTGGTCAAAGACTGCCATTGACGAGTCTGTAGGTGAATGTCCTAAAAATGGTGTTTCCAGAAGTGGCTATCTAAGCTGTGAGTATGAACATATGCACGTGATCCCGACTGACTGAATAGAGTGAACGCAGGACGGAGTGATTTCTTTATTGTTGTAATTGGGCACCCATTTGCTGTCTTAACTTTCTGTATGCAAGTATTGCTAATCATATTTCCCTTAAAATAGAGCAGAGACATCAAGTCTGTCCATACCTTAAAAGGGGGAAATATTAGACCTAATCATATGTATCTGTGACCTTTCGGGCTTTCATCTTTCTCCTAACGGGACTGTGGGCTAAACATCGAGGGAAGATCATAACTGTGGGTCTATCATTTTGGTAGCAGTTTATTGACTTTATGACTATTTGTATATGCTTTGATGTAATTTCTATGTGTTGTGATGAAATTTTAGATGATAATTAAAATTTCTCTTGAAATTAATCAGCGCGTTGGTCAGCTCGTTCCAAGTTAGCTATTTAATCATTTGTATAGTTTTCCCACGTCTGTACGTCTAACTGTCGTCTTATATGTGCGTGCACGTGAGGGGTTAGATATATATATATATATATATATATATATATATATATATATATATAGATATACATATATATTTATATATATATATATATATATATATATATATATATATATATATAATATATATGTGTTAGACTATCTGACAACTCTAAATCTGTCGTAGAAGATTGGTGAGAGAGAGATGATTTCTCGATCTCAGAGACAGCCTCTATCACAGTCTTCCATCTCACTCGTGGAAATCTATTGCTATTACTATCTCTCACTGGGACTATCACTTATTCTAATCTATTCAGAAGGGACCAACCCAAGTCTTAATTCTCCTATCAAAAATCTACGACAGTAGTCATGACCCAAAAGGGACACCCCTCTTTCAGTGTGTCAAGGATGCACAAAACACGTGTCTGACGGCGGGACTACTCCGTATTATCAGATTGTTGTAATGATCTATGATTAAATTATTCTGTTTTATTCTCTCATGCTTAGGATATGCTTCAAAGGCCTTTGAACTGGGTAACTGCTTCTAAAATATATGCGTCGACTCTGACTTCTTTGATCTAGTTATTACAGACTTATTATTGGCCGTGGGCTGGGATTTCTGAAGACATTCTTTCCTTCTGTTTTAGATGTACTTATCTACCCATTAGATAATAGATTATAGTTTAATGTACGCATATTTTTGCACAGCTGATAGAATAGTCTGGCGCTCTCTCTTCCAAACCTCTACACCTCACGGTAGAAGGGGAACGACTAAGTAAGTAAGTAATATTTTTGCATTCGATGTGTTTGCCTTCCTGTGGCGAGGCACGTCGTTTCGACCAGAGAGAGAACTGATACAGTCACATCAGAGCGCAATTGCCAGTCGAAGAAAAAAGAGAACTATGTGACTGAATTCTAGTGCATTATTGACAAAAATCAAACCCAGAAGAGAACTACGCGTCTTTCAGCAAACATGATAAAGCCTGTAAAAGAGCTAGTCCTGAAAAGGACTGTTATCACGCCACTGGAACAGAAGATATCATTTTATACGGTTGTAATATTAATAATAGTCACTACTTTCTCTTGAAGTTAAGAATGTATTAAATTTGTAATCACCTTTAGAAATGTGTTATTACAGGGCAGAAATGTAAAAAAAGACAATAATGCCTAATTCTTTACACTGTTGAAATATAGATTCCGTTCGTTCGTACGTACTGATTATAGTTATTATGACGATGAATACTTGCATGATTTAGATATACAGTAGAACTCCATTTATCCGAACCCCATGGGACCGAGCATCGTTCGGATAATCAAATGTTCGGATAATTGGATTACATGATGTATCAAGTGCATGTACACATATTTCTAAAAATAATTAACAATCACAAGGAAAATACACTATAAAACATATTTACTTCTCCTGTAATAATAATACCCACACTGTATCAGATCACTGTATCACCAAAATCTTTCATTACACTGCAGTGCATGTACTACTTGTATTAATTATTTTTGTTAAGAAAGAGAAATGTTTTCAAAATAACATTACAAACGATTCAAAACCAGGCGCAACTTACGTATACATGTACTTGCACAGATGTAGCCCACTATTTAAAATAATGAGGAATCCTCTTTTGCGCCAAACTGGATAGTCTGCTTTTGGCTGCTAACTCCCGCATTCTCTTCAACAGCAGAAGCTGTGTAGGACAGCTGTCAATTAATATGAAACAAATATAAAGGTATTTTATCAGGCACTCGCAGGAAATAAAGAAGTAGAACACCAGACAACAGAAAAACAACAGACATGAGTGGCTTACCCAGGATTTGAACACTGGACCTTCCGTGCGACAACCCCGCCTAGCCATGCAAGCGAATCACACTATCCGCTCTGCCATCTACGCATCATCAAAAAATGATGTTTCAATGGCAGGTCAATAGTGCGAACCACAATACACGACACCAGAAGTCCTCCATGGGCAGTTCAGCCTATTAATGACGCAATCACTTCTGTTGTATTTCTATCAAGCAGTATAGGCCGAATCCAACAAGACCCTTAGGACCTTAATGTTTGTACAATACCAAACCTACCCACTATCCTGTTCTCACTGTTCTAGTCTACTATCATTTACTGGACACAGTATTAAGGTCCTAAGGGTCTTGTTGGATTCGGCCTATACTGCTTGATAGAAATACAACAGAAGTGATTGCGTCATTAATAGGCTGAACTGCCCATGGAGGACTTCTGGTGTCGTGTATTGTGGTTCGCACTATTGACCTGCCATTGAAACATCATTTTTTGATGATGCGTAGATGGCAGAGCGGATAGTGTGATTCGCTTGCATGGCTAGGCGGGGTTGTCGCACGGAAGGTCCAGTGTTCAAATCCTGGGTAAGCCACTCATGTCTGTTGTTTTTCTGTTGTCTGGTGTTCTACTTCTTTATTTCCTGCGAGTGCCTGATAAAATACCTTTATATTTGTTTCATATTAATTTACTGTTTACAGGCCTCAGGTTTCCCTCCCTTATTTGTAATAAATGTTAGGACAGCTGTCATCTTCTTGCTCCTACCAAGCCATCGCTGTTTCTAGTGCTATAAAGGCCTCTTCAGGACTTGGTCGACGTTTTGGGTTTTCTTCATAACCTACAAGTACATCATGTACTTCTGAGGAGTCTTCATCATCGGTCACTACATGTATTTGGTTTTCTTCTTGCACAAAAGTCAAAATTTCTTCGTCATTCAAAAACTGAAACCAGAATCATTATCATCTTCTAGCCACATGTGTGCATCATCTTTGTCACAGTCCGAAAATCCGGGCATTGCTTGAAACAGTTCCACAACTTCATTTATACAATCATCATTTGTGTCCACTGCAGTAGTTTCATTTCCTCCTTTTTTTCCCAAGCAATCTATTCCAAGCCTTGTTGAGATTATCTTGTGACAGGGTGGTCCAAGCATCAGCTAACATATAGCAGCAGTCTTTGAGATTAAGCTTTTTGGAAAACGCCACCACACTTTCTTCATCTTCAGCCAACAATAAACGACGCACGACTTCCTTCTTGTACATCTTTTTAAGCTTTGCTATAACACCCTGATCCATTGGTTGAATCAGTGATGTTACATTGGGAGGCAGAAAAATTACTTTAAAATTTGCATCAACTGCATTCAATGTATCCGTCTCTGGATGAGATGGTGCATTGTCCAGTAGAAGAATTACTTTTCCAGTTTTCTTTTCTTGTTCTTTCAACCTCTTCACATTTGGGATGAACTGATTTGTATACCAATCAAGAAATATTTCACTATTCATCCAAGCACTCTTCTGTGCTTTGTAGCACAATGGGAGACATGTCACATTCTTTAAATTAAACAACGTGGTTTTTTGGCTTTGCCGATCATTAGCACCGGTAAACGATGACTTCCACTGGCATTCGCGGCTACCAAAATTGTTACTCTCTCTTTGCACTTTTTAAACCCAGGGCAGCTGCTTCGCGCTGAGATGCAAGTGATTTTTGAGGCAATGATTTCCAGTATAAGCCAGTCTCATCGGCATTATACACATCATCGAGTAAATAACCTTCTTCTTCCAAAAAAAGCCAAGAATGTTTCTTTAACATTTTCAGCGGCAGTTGCATCGCTAGATAAAGATTCCCCTTGAATCTCCAATTCTCGTATGCCATGACGAGATTTAAAGTTTCTTAACCATCCCTGGCTAGCCTTAAAGTCAGGAGGATCGTCAAGTTGATTGTTGAACTGAAGTGCCTTTTCACACAATAGAGAGCCAGAGATAGGTTCCCCTTTGCTTCTTCTTTGCACAAACCATATATACAAAGCCTCTTCCAATTTCAAATCTTTCGCATTTCTCATGGTTTTATGTTTCTTCGACCCATTTTCACTATCCAATTTAGATGCAAAACTCATAATTTTATCCTTGTTACTTTTGATGTCAGAGACGGTAGCTTTCCCAACATTGAAAATCCTCGCAAATGAAGACACAGTTTATCCTTTTCCTAGTCTCTTGATAATTTCTGTTTTCGTCTCAATTGACAAAACATTGCGGTTCCTTTTATATGCTTTAGGCCTACTGGAAGATGCCAGATCGCACAGAGAAATACGTGTACACCAAAATTATTCTGCTGTAGTAGCAGACACAATTATTTTAAGTTGAACTGTCTGTTTAGCCAGTGTTCTGCCTAGAACGCACACGTACACTGGATCGGTAAACCAGATATTAACTGACTTTATGATCTAACTGACTTCCTGTACGTAAGCGACCGTCCATTAGCCCATCTCATTGTCTACAAATTGTTCGCACACATTTGAAGCTTGCCGCATCAAAAGATTCAGAACTGTAGTCTAACGTGACTGGTGGCGACAGATTTTTTCTGGAAAAAGTGTTCGGATAATTGGATGTTCGGATAATTGGGGTTCGGATAAATGGAGTTCTACTGTACTTATGGCACTATGCAGATACACGTTCGCTGAACAGTGCATGCATATTTATTTTTATTCGTCCTGTTGCCGATACAAAGAAAAATAATTTCTAGCAGTAATTTGGTTTCAATAGTATCTCATGTGTGTGGTAGCACTGTTGACATTTGCCTTCAAATTATTCAAAAACGACTTCATGAAATCTTTGTTTAATGTGTCATTCCGACTGGCTGATCACAGGGTTCACTTTCAGGGTTTTGCAAAGCTGGCATCTGATTGGTTGCGTTTCTTTTTAAGCAGCGCATTATGTCGTTGGCTTCGTACACTATGAGCTATTTCATCACGGGCTGAAATTATCTACCGAAATTAACTTTTACCAAGGTTCTAAAGATATGTAAATATACATTTGGAAACTAATTCACACAGAAATAATAATCGGTTATCCATATTAACTGAAGAAAGAGCTTAAGTGTACTCTAACATGGTTGTTAGATAACTGGGACGGTTGTTGGATATCTTCAAATTTCACAGTAACGGGGGAAGACACATGAGTACAGAGATTCTTTCCATTTTTTTCCGTGTTGCAACTAGACCCTGTGTCGCATTTCTGTTAGCGTATGAATTTGAATGATGTGGTTGTATTTTGCGGTACCAATATTAGTCTGCATACAGACAGTAGTAGGCATGAACGTCACGAAGAATCAGGTTATGTCTGACATAATTTCCAGAAATGATGTCAGTGAGGAATTATTTGACCAGTTCGACACCTATCTTTCGTTCCTGACATTGCTCATCATGGCAATCTTTGGAATGATCACAAATATTCTCGTCATAATGGTCTTTGTTCGACAGGGACTGAAAGACGGTGTCAGTCTATCAATGTTTGCTATTTCCACGTGGGACTTGCTCCGATGTCTCTGTGCCATCTTACACAGATTGTACGGTCCCATTCAACGTATTTCCCCATCTTTTGCCGAGTCGTGGAAAGCCTTTACATTTCCAAATATAGAATATACAATTAAATCTATTCGTTATGCAACATATGTTCTAGCAACGTACGTATCTATAGAACGGTGTGTTTGTGTGACAATGCCCTTTACTGTAAAGTCTGTTTTCACACCCAAGTTTACTTTATTTATGATTATTACCATTTCTGTGGTTACTTATGGTGCGTACTTTATTATGTATTTTATCTACAAAATTGAGTGGGTATACAACCCACTATTCAACACGTCTATTGCCCGATATGTCAACAGCAATTTCTACTACAAAAACGAAGAAGTAATAATGACATACTACAGGACATTTTCAATCTCGCTTCCTTTTATCTGTTTTGTGATTCTGTGCGTGTGTTCAGCCACAACCGTGCACTATATGAGAAAGTCCGGCAATGCGGTTAAAACAAACAAGAGATTGCCCACAAAGGGCAAAGACAAATTTTCGGGAATCTCCAGTAGAGATAAGCAAGTAGCTCAAATGTTGTTGGTGGTAATACTTGTTTATATCTGTAACCTGGTACCGCTACTTGTATTCTATGGAGCTCAGTTAGTTGAACCAGAATTTTATTCACTTAAACAGTATAATAATATTTTTCTAATAACTACCAAGTTTATGTATTTATTAGATATCATACATTCGTGTACTGGTTTCTTTATATTTTTCAAAATGAGCTCCAAATTTAGATCAACATTTTATGCAATTTTCCATTGTGGTAAACAAACATTAAAATATCAACGATAACTGAATTTCTCTTGAAAACTTCATTTTTACATTCATCGCTATTTCATCACCATCATTACCTTTCAGCGCCCCGAGGAGCAAAGTTTTAATAAACGCATGCCAAATCCTCCTATCACGTGCAATTAGCTCAAAATCTGTCAATATCTTTCTCACCATTTTTATTCCTCAATACTACCAACAGGTTCCCTCAATGTGTGTCCTATACTTCGCCAGCGTCCTCATCTCGAATAAATCACTCTAAAATCCGAGTATGGACGCAGCAGAAGTGGTTCAGCGACTGCATAATCGCTACGAGAAGTGGATAAAAGCACCCGAAAGAGAAATACAGGACTAGGTGACAGAAAATAAAGAACAGTAGTAGTAGACGCCAGAGATCCATGCACAGCTCGTCCATGTGAGAGCCATAGCCACAAGAAAGAGGCTGGGATAAACGGAAATACCCGTTATCTGTCTTACTCGCACAAATGCCTATGCTGCTAGTAAGACAGCGGTTTTCAACCTTAGATAAGATGTCATTATAGAGTAGTAAAACCTCATCACGGAGGCACGGGAAATATTGGTTAAATAAGTATACAATCTTTTTGAAATATTGCAACGGTAGTAGTGTGGTTTTTAAAAAAAACAAATGTGGATTAAAGAGATCAAAAGGGCGAGTCCTGTTCTCAGTCGAATCCAAAGTTGAAAAAAAAAAAAACGAACAAACAAAAGTGGAGGATTAATGTGATATGCGATTATAACTTTCAAAAAGCTGTACTAAGAATTAAAATGTTGGTTGACAAGAAACAGATCCAAGAACTAATGTATTTCATTGTGTTCTTATAAATATTAAACAACTTTATAAAGCTAACAAAATTTATGTGTCGAATAACGTTTCCTTCATGAACAATTAATAGTTTTCTTTATATTCTTATGTGCATTTCCATGATAAACTCTAGAGTTTATTTCTCTACATTTTGAATAGGGAGAACGGTAAAGTTTACTTAAGGCGAAAGAGGTACATTGGCCGAAAAAGGTTGGAGACCTCTGTTGTTTGACAAGCAGTACTTTTTTTTTCATTGACCCTTCCACCCCTCCTCCACCGTTTATCATGGTCTCACTGCCGGCCTCATCATTGTCTTATTTATGTAGCCAACCATTTTGAACCTTTTGAAGCATGTACTGAGAGTCTGACACAATGACTGCCTTTGTTAATGACGTTTCAGTTAGCATCTTTAAGGCGATATTATTATTATTATTGTCATTAATTTTGTGCGTGTAATTCAGAATTCATTACGGATAAACGACTTTTTGAACAAGAGCACACAGGCGAACCTCTAGCAAAAAAGAGATCAACCACCAAAGTTTTTTACAATCAAGCATTCAACGAGGACTGGCTAAAAGATCCAGAATAAAAAGACTGGATTAAAGCTGACTGTTTTTGACAAATATGCAGTTTAGTGCACGGTTTGTGGATCGAAGCTGGTAAATACAAACAAGTATAATTTCCTTAGCCATTAGAAGTCGGCAAAGCGTTTTCAGATTTCGCCAAAAGTAGCCCAAAATTCAAAATCTTAGTGTATCTATGTGTTTTAGGTACTATCTAGGGTTTTTTCTTCTTCAAAATTCAGAGTGGCAGCACTGATTTCACACACGAGATTTCAGTTTAGACACTGACAGAGGCTAAGAAAATAAAAAATTAAAATATTTTAAACACAGGCTTGTAATGCACTAAAAAGCCACAAATAAATTTTTCAAGGAGTTTATAGCTTGCAGTCAAAAAATGTAACATCAAATTGACAAAAAGCGTGGGGCGCTTAAGCGCTTATCATATATTTTATCCGTAAGTATGTAATGAAGTATAAAGCAGAAGTTAATTTCATGTAGAATCAGCGCCAAGGCCTTTTGTCAATTTGATGTTACATTTTATGACTGCAAGCTATACTCCGTGAAAAATTATTTATGGCTTTTTAGTGCATTAAAAGCCTGTGTTAAATTTTTTTTTTTAATATTTTTTTTATTTTCTTCTTTTTAGTGTTATTTTTTTTGTTTATACATTTAAGTCAAATGTAATCGATCCGCTATCGACATTATCAGTTTGCGATAAACGAGCCCAGAGCACAGGAGGCGGATTTCATTATTCAGTATATTACTCGGAAAGTTAATATATTTTTGTTTTGTTTTATTTTGTTTTAAAACTTGTATAAGAGTTGTAAATTACGTTTTTTTAATGGAGTTGTCAGTTGCGTGTATGTCTGTGCACGCGCGTGCGATAGTGTGTTTGAGTGGAGGGGGGAGGGAGGAGAAGTTTCAATATTTTTCTCAAGAAAGACAATCGTGTTGGAAAGAATACACCTAGATTATTTGCAGTTATCACCCATTTCACAGATGAAACAGTACAACAACAAAAAATTAATATTAATTTTAATGTTATTCATTTTATTATTTTTACGACTGATTATTGTATTGTCATCGGGAATACACAACTATGCCAAGTTTCAGAGCTATAGCTCATCTGAAAGTGATTAAATCTATTGCAAGATTTGAAGGTGATATACGTTGCAAGTTAAAGAAAAGCATGTAAAAAGGAATAAGAGCTTTCGTGATGCAGACAAAGTACTTCTTAAATCTTCTGTTTCCCCCCCCCCCTTTTTTCCCCCTTAAAGATAGCGTGCTCACCACTATAAAGTGTAAAGGCGGCTTTCATGAGTTGTTGATATCATGGGCTATGTCGGCGGAAAATATTGTGCTCAAGGAAGATTCAACCACAACGTAAGTGACACACAGAGGTTCTTGGTTTTGTGGATGAATTATGTCATATGCCTGTCGTGGTTGAGTAAAGTGTAGAGTATTTGTCGAGTTGGACAATAGTAGTGAAATCGACAAGGGATAGTGGACTGACAGAGTTATAGATTACACACACAGAAAGGTGTAAATAGGAGATGGACTTGAGACACCCTGGAAGAAGATTTATCAAAATGCTCTCTCTCTCCAAGCCTCAACTCACTTTTACTGTCTAAGCACCTCCTGCTCTCACTCTTTTCTCTTATCAAACATAGAGATTATAGTAAAGAGCTAAAACAAGTTAATTATGGATGGAAGGGTCGTAAACAGCGAATTAATAAATGTGTAAACTTTATTAAATGAAGAAGCATGTATGAAACTAATGCATTTCATCACAAACAACATAAAATTACATCAATAATCTCAATAATCATCAATAGTCGTCAATAATCCTCAATAGTCATCAATAATCAGCAAATACACCAACAACACACACACCATCAATCATAAAACCTGTAGAACACACAGAAATGAAATAAACTGAGTGTCAGTCCGTCCGCTTTCGTGGGACCAAATGTAATAGTCCAGAAAGTGTCTTACATGTAGATCCTTCAAGGCGAGGGAATAAGCCTACAAAACTTTCCTTGTTGGTACTATCATTGGTGACCTCTAGTTGCGCGAGGTGGGCTGGAAGACTCTATTTACCTCTGGTTTACCAAATGAATAAAACTGCGTGTCAGTCCGTCCGCTTTCGTGGGACCAAAAGCTAGCTACAGAAAAGTGTCTTACATGTAGATATCCTTCAAGGTGAATGAAGTGAAATACAAAACTTTCCTTGTTGGTGCTAAACTTTGGTGACCCATAATTGCGTGAGGGGCTGGAAGACGCTGTCTATCTTCTGCTGACCAAATAAACAAACTGAGTGACAGTCCGTCCGCTTTCGTGGGACCAAAGGAAATAGCTCCAATGTCTTTACGTAAAATATATATACTCCATGGGTAATGGAATTGACCTGTAAATCCAATGTAGGCGCTAACTTTGGTGACCCCTAATTGCGTGAGGGGCTGGAAGACGCTGTTTATTTCTCTTGCTGGCCGCTCCTAAGTGCGAGGTTTTCATAACCCAGAACTACACCAGACGAAGTTACTTGAGGACAAAGAGTCCCAGGCGCTCTTATCCGGCGCTATTGCTTGCTTGGCTTTAAATCCTGTTTAAACTGGTTTGGCTGTGGTTTGGCTGAGTGCCCCGTTTAGGCACACAAAGTCGGGTGATATCAGATTCTGCTATAGACATGCTGGGCGGTTTTGATATTCTGGAAGCCGCAATGCTCTGACTGGTAATCCAATAGGCGAGTAGAGAACTACTACTGCCTGAGATGATTTCAGATTTAGCGTTTACTCGTTGCACTGCGTGAGCTTAACTTGGCGTTGACAAAAGGGGTTTTGATTCAGGAACGGGGTTGACGACTCGTGATTGCTAGCTGTATTCAGAATCCCTCTAGACCGAAGAGTATATGACATTCTTCGCCTGACTGGAGACTTGACTCTAGCAATTCGGTATCCCTGAAACTGAGATCCAAAAAGACGGCCTTTACATCAAGCAAATAATAAATCACACTAACTTTATACAGAAAGTTTCGCTCCACTATGGGATTAAATTTATTGTAGTTATTGCTATGATAGTTTTAGGGCTGTCTTTAACCATATCTCCTGTTCCTTCCACTCTATCAATTATCAGCATGCGCCTGCATAGGCTTAATATCTTTTGTACACCCAGGTACCTGTCAGTAAATGTTCTGACAGCAAAATCTACTCCTCTTCTCCCAATCTCAACATTCAGGAACCCTAACCTTGTAGTTACAGTTGAATGAATATGCTTATTCATCTTACAACATTAAATGAATTACATAAACAGATTACAGCATGTGACATTACACAAATAAGTCATATGCCTCTTGGGGGAAAAATATGATCCCACAAATGAATACATAGAAAACTGCAATGTTCCTGCTATAATAATACAGCTGTGGCTGAATCATAAGATATAATTATATCTATGCCTGGTGACTGCTTTCTGTGAAAGTTATTGACTAGTGCCTAGCCACACAAGTAAGCATAAAATGATTCTCCCTTGCCACTAGAAATATCTATCAAAAAGGAATAAGTGACTTTCTCCTATAATTCAGTGTTAAGTGAATGATCCACACCTCTGACCTTATCTTGCAGAAATGACAGTTAATTTTGCTGACTCTTAACCCAATGGTAAGCATTGTATGAACTGATTCTACGCCTAATATCTGTTATTGTAAGTTTATCATTTCCCATTATAAACCGTAATAGTTTAAGCACCACTTAACTAAGGCCGTAGACAGCGCTACATTATCACTGAATTAAATTTACCGGGAGAAATCCTCAAAAAATGAAGTAAGTCACATTCCTATCAGATATATAAAAAACTAACATGAATATTCATATATTAATAAGACATGTCAACTCACCCCGAAAAATGACTAGAGATAGGCCCGTTTAGATAACATTACGTTACCGCTACGCTGACCGTTGAAGGCCAGAACGTAAACAAACCGCGGGTGGGGTTTGAAAAGGTGAAAAAATAGGGCCACGAAGGTAGGAAAGAAAATATAAAATAACAAGGAAACCAGAACATTAAGAGTATTAAAATAATCGGACGAGATGGTAAAATAAATTAATAGTTAATAGTCACTGTGACAATGCCACATAAATAACAATACATGTAGGGAAAGCCAGAATAATAGTAGAAGCAGCATCATTAGGTGTACACATCCATGCAAATAATTTTTTTTTAAAAGGAAGAAAGAATAAATAATATGCGCACAGATCACATAAAGATAAATGACGACTTAAAATGCGCATACCCTAACATATTTGGGAAGCAACACGGACAGAGAGGGAAGAACAAATCAGGTAGCAATATAGAAATCATTTCAGACTCAACAAAAGTCAGAAAATACTTTTACCCTGTTAGAAAACAAAAGAAAAACAACACATGTAATATACTAAATAGAATACATAACACTATACAGTCAAATTATACACTTCCAGGGATCCCCCCTGTGGTGAAACTTATTGAGAACCCAGCATTGCACACTAAGCTTTGACGTCACTTAAGCCCCATGCGTAATTCTTTGGCTTTTACTTGTTTGACTGCATGCAAATGATCTCACTGTGGACCCAGTGATAGGCAGGAGAAGCAGAGAAGTGGCTCTGTGCAGGACGTGACAATTCCTTGGGAGAGCCCAGAACCAGAGTGCAGTATTTTAGCTATGCATAGTTGGAGAGCCCTCTCGGATGGCGGGCAATGCACAGTATGCCACGCACTACTTACTCCTAGCTTGGGACTAGATATGATGATCCTTTAAATGCAAGCCAAGCTGGAGAAACTGGAGCTCATGACTTCAACTCAACACATTTCAGAATACCGAAGAGCCACAGGAAAAGCCTAGGATGATAGGAAACTCTATATAGAGCGATACAACAGGAGGCAATCTGATCATAAGAAGTCCCCCCGTCGAACAAGTGTTTCGGCCCATTATTCTCCTTTACACTCTAAGGGGGGCGGGCCCACCTGGGTCATGACTTCCAAGTGTCTCAGCCTCCTGTTGTCTTGTGTAGCAAATGAACCCATTCCACCTTGGATGCAGCTTTAAAATCCACAATTCCGCCAGCAGGAGGCAATTGTGAAAGTAACAAAGTGAAGACAAATTATTGCCGTCGTTCCGCAGCACAGCACTGACACGCCTGGCGTGAAGCCGACGAGGCGTGAATTCTTTGAGAGCCGGACTCTGAAATCTAACTTCGCCTGACGCCCAACATAATGCACCGCCTGTTTCTTGTAATGCCGCCGTCCTTTTTCCAGTACAATGAAAAACTCGATGTATTGCGGACTTAGAACAATTTCAGGGTGTTTCCTATACCGCAGGTGGAGCTAGATTTTACTGTCCCGAGTTCCATAGCCCATTACGGTTGTTCCACAGCCAGCATGATGCCCTATCTGCAGTTTCACTAAGCTTCTTCAGTGGCCTTGTTCTCGACTGTCCTCTCAGACCCAACAGTTTCAATAAATCATATACTGCCGCAGCCACGAGCCCTCTTGCACCCACCACAACAGCCATGACCCTTGCAGTGAACCAATCGTGTCTCAGATCCGCGGCCAGATTACTATACTTTGCCGCTTTGAACGAATGCTGCTCATCCTATCTGGATTCAAATGGCACGGTCAGTTCAATCATTATAACCTGCTGTGATGATGGAGAATGCAGCACTATACCTTGTATCTGGCTGTCTTTGAGATTTTCTGATACTCTCTGGATATGCCCCTCGTCCAGGTATGTCTACCGCCATCTCCGAGTCATTTGCACAATCAAGAAGAGATGGTAAGCTGCTACCTAGATCTTCAGTGTAGATAATACCAAGGAGTCTTCAACTTGGTATTGGCTGCAAAAGAGCAAGAAGCTCAGCAGCCCTAGTTAAACAACAACAACAGTCAAATTATAATTGACATAAGAATGAACTGGATGTAAACACAGGATAAACATCATATTGTTGGTGTAAACAAAAATCGACCAACCAATCAACGCAAGGATTAATAACGTCACATTTGCCTTCACTTATCTCTGTCCAGCCTGGAACTTTGTATTTTTTTCTGGGGAAACTATAATTAGACTGTTCAATACAAATGTGCCCCCTGTACTTCCCGGGGGCCCCTGAAGAGACAAAGAAAGAATACCACTACTACTCCCTCAAGCATGTCGTACAAGGCGACCAATGTGAGGTTATGAATAGGGCTAGCAACCTCATCGTGTAAAACGCATGGTTACAGAAACCCCCGCTATAAGGGCATGAAAATGCTTGTTGCAACCTTCCTGCAAGAGGACCACCTGCAGTGGTGGACTACCTGCTCCATAAGGAGCCAAAAAAGAAAATGAATTACCGGGTAAACAAATGTAAAACTTGTAATAAAAGAAGATAAAGGTAGTCCATAGCAGATACTGCTGTATGGGAGTGAAGTGTTAGAGACGTCACCAAACTAGATCCAGCATCGAGAGGTGGGGTGACCTGTTTCCTTCCTCGCTGCCTTTTCCTTCCCAAATTAAGAGCAAAGTCATGTGTACCCAGTTACAGCTGAGTAGACTGGAGTGTGTCGATTTGCCGCGAGAGACCAGCGCTCTAACCACTGTCAATCGAACGTTAAAAAAATGTAAAAAACGGGACCAAGAATATATCGTCCCAATTCCAGACCAGCAGCAGGAAACACGGGAGCTGTGCCGATCTACTTTAGAAACACCAAGCTCTCTAAAGATCTATATTTATAAAAGCATGTTTGTTTTCAGGATTCGGAGTATTTGGAATTTGGAATAAATGTTGCCTGCCCTAAACGTAACTTTTATCTGTGCCATGGAAAACTGAGTTATATTTTACCGAATGTTAACTTCCCTTCAAAGACAAGATCGCGTTGACATCTCGTGCAGTTCGAGATTAAAGTGAATTTTTGAAGCTAACTACTGAGTTTATTATTGGGAACAACAAAAAAAAAAAAATACCTTTAATCCTGAAAATGCCGCGTTCTTAAGTACCGTTATCTATATGTGGCAGCGAGACATGGACAACCTATGCTAGGCAAGAAAAAAAGCTCAGTACCTTCCATCTATGGTGTCTACGCCACATCCTTGGTATTTCGAGGAAGGACAAAGTGACAAATGC
Source organism: Oreohelix idahoensis (assembly GCA_024509875.1). Lineage (NCBI taxonomy): Eukaryota > Metazoa > Mollusca > Gastropoda > Stylommatophora > Oreohelicidae > Oreohelix > Oreohelix idahoensis. The sequence continues at coordinate 94,214 of JAMPIV010020292.1, forward strand.
CAAGGTGTTGTCATGTGCTACCCTTCAAAGCATGTATACACTGTTTAGATAGCGCAGACTACGCTGGCGTGGCCATGTCCGCCGCATGGAAGACGGTTACATCCCTAAAAATATCTTCTATGGACAACAGACAGATGGCAACAAGAACAGCTGGGCGACCGCAGCTGAGGATAAAAGAAAGTGTGCAAGAAAAACATGAAGGCCCTGGGACATACATCCAGTAACCTGGGAAGATGAAGCTGCCAATCGCACCAAGTGGCGATGCTCCTTTCGGCGCCGCCTCAGATTAGGCGAAAAGAAGCTCTCACAACAAGCAGACGAGAAAGGAACAGCAGGAGAAAAAGCAGCTAAGGGCTATTCCCTTAGGGGCGCATGTACCGGATACCATCCCAAATTAGTTCTGGCTGTAAAATTCTTTCACTGTCCCCCTCCGTCACCTGGAGATCTACCAAGTTATCCCATTTGATCTACCGGTGGATCTGAAACAATCTAATGCCCACATCTGCTTCAGATAATCACAAACATATGCTTCTATATCAAGTGGCCAAGAGTGATTAAAAAACAGAATAGACTTGTGGAAAAGAGCCAGAAAACGACATTAATAGCTGGAAATTAATGAGAGAAAGTGGGGGGTTGACAGGATGCAACCAAACAGTAAAACACTCGACATGCCCTGGGCTGGAACCCACAAGGGAAGACAAGAATGGGGAGCACAAAGAAAACCGGAGAAGAATGATAAAAGAGCAAACCAGAGCAAGTAGATGTACAGACATAGATGAAGAAAACAAAAAATGCTGACAAAGAAGTTAAGAATACATTTCGTGTTTTCTCAAGCAAGTTGCCATAATATACATAATGTCAGTTATTGAGATAGTGCTGTACATATTGTCAGAGAACTTGAGTTAATTCCACACATTTGCTGTCACAGTTATTGAGATGTATTGTCATAGTTGTTTAGATAATACTGTACACTTTGTCAGAGACGTTGAGATAATGCTACACGTACGAGGGGCGTTCAGAAAGTAATGCTCCACATCGTTTTTCCCAGGAGCTGTTTATTCAAAAAGCATGAAATTTATATACAATATACATGGATATGTCATGTAAACATTGGTATTATTCAACATAATCCCCATCAACGTGTACGGCTTTATGCCAGCGCGAAACAAGTTCATGTATTCCTAGCCCGTACCAGATTTTGTCTTGAGCATGTAGCCATTTCTTCGCTGCATGAATCACTCCTTCATCATCTTCAAACCTTGTCCCACGGAGTGCATCTTTAAGTGGACCAAATAGATGAAAATCAGAGGGTGCCAAATTGGGACTATAGGGTGGATGGGGTAGTACAGTCCAACCCAATTTGATGATTGCTTCCCGTGATGCCAGACTTGTGTGAGGTCGCGCATTGTTGTGAAGGAGAAGCAGGTCTGCTGGATTCTTGTGCGGCCGAACTCTGCAAAAACGTTGATTGAGTTTTTTCAATGTCTTAATGTAAGCTTGCGAATTGATTGTCTCTCCTCTTGGCATAACGTCCACAAGAATCACACCTTCAATGTTCCAAAAGACAGTGATCATGACCTTTCCAGCTGAAGGAATTGTCTTGAATTTCTTTCTTCGTTGTGATTGCGGATGATGCCACTCCATTGACTGTCTTTTTGTCTCAGGTTCAAAATGATGTGCCCAGGTTTCGTCACCTGTAACGATCTTAGCCAAAACGTTCTCTCCATCAGCATTGAAACGCTCCAACAATTCAGAAGAAATTGCTTTCCTTTGCAATCGGTAGTCATTTGTGAGACTTCGAGGAACCCATCTTGCGCAAACCTTAGAAAATCCGAGAGTTTTTATAACTGCATTTGCACTACCAATGCTGACTGACAGCTGTAAGGCCAATTGTTGAGTAGTGATTCGCCTATCAGTAAGAATAATGCCCTCAGTGCATTTCAACATTTCTGCGTTGGTGGCTGTGGCAGGACGTCCACAGCGCGGCCGATCAAGCAGCTCCATATCTCCACTTCCTGATTCTTTGATTCTCTGATCCCAGCGAATGACTGTACTCCTGTCGACTGCAAAATTTCCATACACATCACATAGGTGCTTGTGAATGTTCACAACAGTTTCCTTGTCTACAACGAGAAATTCTGTAACAATTCGCTGCTTATAACGCAAGTTGCTAACACGCTCCAATTTAACGGTTTAGGGCAGCCGTATTATTTGGCCGGTTGCAATGCAATTTGGTGCGCACAATTGGCACATGCCATATTTGAAGTGTGCAAAATGTCATGCTTCTATCTTCATTATTAGCTGAGAAAAACGATGTGGTGCATTACTTTCTGAACGCCCCTCGTATTGTAATAAAAGTAGAGAACTGCTCAAAATAGAAATACGTGGCGATAACGGTTGCAGAGACGTGCTCCAATTGGAAAGACATGAAGACACGTTTATGTAAAAGAGAGTTGAGACCTCGACTGCAGTTTACATCCTTGCTAGGAGCCTTTGTCAAGCTGTGGCAGCTTATGCAGACATTTATTTTACCTGGTGATACCAGCCCCATGTAGAATCTCCTTCTAGCCACTCCACTTCTAAAACATACCCGATGATTCAATAGTTGTGTTCTTTTATTATCGCCCCTGAAATGCCCAGAAACAACACGAGGTATTACATAGGCCTACTCATGCTGTATTGCAGCCGACATGAATAACCGCTGTAGAAACATGAGGACTTTTCATCCGCAGTTACCTAGATTATATGTAATAGTGGAGTTCGAAAAATAACATAGTAGTAGTACATTACGTGCTAACTTGCAAGAAGTACTAACATCACAAAATACCACTCATGGAATACTTGAGAAAATAAATCTCACCATCACAAATGCCATGAAACTACTAAAATTATCATATCTAGGGAGCTTCACAACATAATAAAATTGTATATTACCAAAACATGATTGAACATATAACTGTTAGAACAAGCGAAAACGATAAAAGAACAAAACACAAAAAATTAAATACTCCTCACACAATATCAATACACAAGATCAACAAACATCCAGTTGCTACATTTAAGATAATGTCAGTTGCAGTAAAACAAACCTACAAACTCCCCAGAACACTACAGGGTAAAGGGAGATTAACCAACGCCATAACAAACCACAGAGAAGTTGCAGCTTGGAAAAACAAACACAAGAAAAACACCCAATGTAATATGGTATATAGAATAATGAACATTATATACCGGTACCCAAATTATAACCCACACGGGGTTGAACTGTGTATTCCATGAATAAGACAAATTCTAGTTTTCCTGTGCATGGACCAAAAACCAAACCAAACCAAACCAAATAATCAAAGGTATAATTCTGCAAGTGGCATTATATTTTTCTTAATTTTGGAATGAATAGTTTGAGTTTCTTTTTAAGCTGGCATTTAGTTTTTTTTTTTTATTTTAAGATTTGCTCAGAAATAAGAAGCAACTGCTGTTGCATTTTGCTTTTCCTTATCTTCCAGTATGTTGGACAGTGTTTACATCTCAGTTACTGTTCTGAGGCCCCAGATCTATCTTTTGAACCAGAGTTGGGGCACTGTATGAAGGATGGCCACCGACCGAGCAAAGTGGAATCAATTTGTTGTTGCCCTACAAGACGCCACCAGGCGTGATGGCCACTGACTGCTTTGACGGTCGGCGGCTAAGGATCAAAGAAGAAGTCCTATCTTTAAGAATTTTTGCATTAATATGATGCCAGTTCATTTCGATTTACTGTACTAGATTCCACTTTATTGCACTTTCTCGTGTCTGAGCAGAATATATACAGCACTAGAGAAGATGAACTGTAAGAAACAATGGTATTGGTATATTTTTAGCACTAGAGATAGCAAGTTACGTGAGATGTGATCATTTATACCAGCTGGTATTGGTTACTTTCTTCTCCTTCTTCATCGTCTTCTTCAAGTACCATGCCTGCTGGCCTAAGCGATCATGTTTCTTCACAACTTCCTGTCTCCAGTACTATTTATCAATTCTGTTGTTAACTTCTTTCCATGCCGTGATGTCAAACTGTCCAGGACTTCTCTCTTTGTCGTCCTTTATTATCTTTTTTTCCTTCAGTCTTTCCTGTTGTCACAATATATTCCAGCTGCCTTCCTGTCATAACATGCCCAAAGAAAGTTCTAAATTCTTCCTTCTAAATGAGGAATAAGCTCCCATTGCATATAGGCCTCTTTAAGGACATCTTCATTAGTCTATTTAGTTGGTCATGATATTTTTAACATTCTTCTGAAAAACCACATCTTTGTACCCTCTCTTGCTTTTTTCTACTTGTTTACTCATTGTCCATGACTCACTTCCATATGCAAGGATTGGTTCAATATAACATCGAAGAACTCTCTTTCTTACCTCCATTGACAAAAAGTTGTTGCATAAAATACTTTTTACGAGTATTTTATGGAATGTTAAGAAGACATGCACACCATCATAGCTGGCAGACGCTGGAACTGGGTTGGCCAGTCCTCAGAAGAGACCAGTGGCGTATTCTCTATGTGTGCTGTGCGTGCTGCGCACACCTATGCCCGAAGGAAAATAAAAATTTAATTTATTATTCTATAAAATATTTCTCTTCTAATGTTCTTCATTCGGACCGCACGCACCAGGATAACGGATTTTCCCGCATAGAATCTACGAGTATAATCTAGTTTCAGTTTCCCCAGACGCTATTTATAGTGCAGTTTTTACTGCTTGGTAGCAATCGCCCGAAGTTTCTCGGGTAATTCCGTCACGATGTGTGCGGCTCGTTTCGGATTCACGTCTGAACACTGGTTTGACTGGAGCGGGGTCAAAGGCCAGATACGTCAATACAATACGAAACTGCGTGCGGTGGCCTAGCAGCTCTCGGGTTGTAAAAATCGGTTGTGTCCGTCCAGTGTTTTTTGTGATTAATTTTTGTTAGTTGCCGGGAATGCAGATTATTACAGTGACAGTGAGTTTCAAGTTAAGTTAATTAGTATTTCGGAGATAATTGACATATACCCCTAATAACTATCGCTGCGTAATTGAATATAGTTGGTTTTTAAATTAAGAGGGGAAGAAGTTAAATAGTAGGCGTACATATTCATTTTAAGTAGCAGCACGCCTAGCTCGCATTACCAGGATACGCCACTGGAAGAGACCCCGATGCCATCACAAGAACAGCTATGCTATAGACCTCTGATGGAAAACGAAAGAGAGGCTGACCAAAAACAACTTGGCGGAGGACTGTGGAGGCTGAGATGCAAATAATGAACCAGAGTTGGGGCACTGTATGAAGGATGGCCGCCAAACGAGCAAAGTGGAATCAATTTGTTGTTGCCCTACAAGATGCCACCAGGCGTAATGGCCACTGACTGCTTTGACGTTCGGCGGCTAAGGATCAAAGAAGAAGAAGAAGAATGGAATGTTGCTTTTTCCTGGGCTATTCTACTCTTCATTTTTGAGATGCATCTTTCATCTGCATCATTCGTACCAAAAGAAAACGATTTTTCTTGAATGTTGCAAAGCACTTACTGTTTGTTATGGCTACAATTGTATTATTTCCGTATGTTACTATCAATTGTTTCAATATGGATATGAATGGGCTGTTTAATATTTAATGATTTAATTGACCTACCCAGAATGCAACACAACATAGGAAAACATTACATTATGCAAACAAGAATCAACATATCAACTAACAATTTCTGAACTAATAAGGACAATTAGAGGTAGACAGATATGTTAACAAAATAACAGTATTCATCATGTACATTCAACACAAATAGTGCATTAAACATATAAAATTTGGAGAACAAAAATTCAGATAGGCCTATTTCAAAAAATTTTTAATTATTTAAAAAAATTACTAGGAGTAAGTTGCTGTAATCCAAACTAATGCAAATAACTAAAGTTTAAGGTCCCTTGAATACTCAAATGTAAAGAGAGAGAGATATTAAAAGGGCATGGAAGGGGCACTTAATAAATACTGTAGTCACTGTGAAATGCTATAACACCAAATGTAAAATTTTGAAGTCTGTAAGAAACAACAAATAGAATATACTATCTAGAATAAAGATCATTATGTTCACAAATTATAATACACATGGAGCTGGAATGGGTATTCTATGCATGGGAAGGAAATCACATTTTCTGTACATGGATTGAACACAAAAATTTAACGTTTTATTTAAAATTTGGTAATCCTCAAAAGCTTATACCTTTGCTTTGAATGTGTTGTGTCCTTATGATAATCTGTATTCCTGCTATGAATGTGTTGTATCCTTATATTACAATCAAGTGCTAAATTCTTGCTACAGGAACAATCAGCATTCATACCCTGTGACATTTGCTGAGGGAGACTGAGTACCTATAGGTTTGCCCTGAGTGCAATGATGTTGATGCTGATCAACAGTAACAGTATCAATGTATAATTATATTATGTGACCATTAAGTGCTACATTCTTGCTATGAATGTGCTGTATTTCTGTGATGATTAGACAATTATTCTTTTGATATGAACATGTATCATTAGAATCATCAAGCACTACTTTCTTGCTATGAATGTATTATACCATAGCATCAAGTACTACATTCTCACTATATGCTATATTCCTATGGTCATCAAGTGCTACATTCTTGCTATGAATGTGTTGTATCCTTACAGTCTTCAAGTGCTGCATACTTGCTATGAATGTGTTGTATCCTTACAATCATCAAGTGCTATATTTTCACTATGTATTGTATCCTTACAATCATCAAGTGTGATATTCTTGCTATGTATTGTATCACTACAATCATCAATTGCTACATTCTTGCTATGTATTGTATCATTACAATCATCAAATGCTACATCCTTGCTATGTATTGTATCCTTACAATCATCAAGTGCTACATTCTTGCTATGTATTGTATACTTACAATCATCAAGTGCTAAATTCTTGCTATGTACTGTATACTTACAATCATCAAGTGCTACATTCTTGCTATGTACTGTATACTTACAATCAAGTGCTGCATTCTTGCTATGTATTGTATACTTACAATCATCAAGTGCTAAATTATTGCTATGTATTGTATACTTACAATCATCAAGTGCTACATTCTCGCTATGTATTGTATCATTACAATCATCAAGTGCTACATTCTTGCTATGTATTGCATACTTACAATAAACAAGTGCTAAATTCTTGCTATGTACTGTATACTTACAATCATCAAGTGCTACATTCTTGCTATGTACTGTATACTTACAATCATCAAGTGCTACATTCTTGCTATGTATTGTATACTTACAATCATCAAGTGCTAAATTCTTGCTATGTATTGTATACTTACAATCATCAAGTGCTACATTCTTGCTATGTATTGTATACTTACAATCATCAAGTGCTAAATTATTGCTATGTATTGTATTGAACTGGCCGTAGAAGCTGAAAATGCTGCAAGAACTGGTAATAGTAGGTGCCTTTATCAAATTACAAAACAACTATGTCACCAGCCTACTGCTATGGAAACACCTGTTAAAGGTAAATTAGGGAATTCAATACCAACAGAAAAAGAACAAATGAAGAGATGGGCTGAGCACTTCATGGAGGTGCTAAACAGACCACCACCAACAGTAACACCTGATTTTAATAATGAAACATCCACAACCACCTTGCCAATAACTTGCGATGAATTCACGCTGGACGAGATCAAACAAGCCGTTAAAAGATTAAAAAATTTTAAAGCTGCTGGAGTTGACGAAATTTCAGGGGAAATGATTAAAGCAGTTAATGACAACAACCTCTTGAGAATTTTAGATATTATAAATGAAGTATGGAGAGAAGAACAACCACCACAACAATGGAAAGACAGTATTATTGTAAAGTTACCGAAGAAAGGTGATCTATCAGACTGTAATAACTGGCGTGGTATATCTCTATTATCAGTACCTGGAAAATTATTATGTTGCATGATGTTTAGAAAGACTTAAATTGCATGCTGACGAAAAGATCAGAGAAGAACAAGCGGGTTTCAGGCCGAAACGATCATGTATTGATCAAATATTCACACTAAGAACAATTATAGAAGAATCAGTGGAAAGGCAATCGCCACTTATTATCACCTTCGTCGATTTTTCAAAAAGCCTTTGATAGTCTACACCGCCCATCATTGTGGAAGATACTTACAATCTATGGTTTTCCAACAAAATATGTGAATATAATCAAAGCGCTATATGACAATGCAAGATGTTGTGTTAGAACAAATAAAGGGAATACAGAATGGTTTTACAGTAGAAACAGGGGTGAAACAAGGCTGTATTATGTCACCACTACTTTTTGGAATAGCTATTGATTGGGTTATGAGAAACTATACCCACAATGAACAATTGGGTATAAAATGGACAAATGGAAAATTTCCTGGGGGACCTGGATTTCGCAGATGATGTAGCATTCTTAAGTTCAACACCAAGACAATCCCAAGAAGCAATAAATAATTTGTGTCATCTCTCGGTTAAAATTGGTCTCCAAATAAATGCCTCTAAAACTAAAGCTATGAACTTTTCTAACGAGACCTTGATATCATCTTGAACGGGGAAAAACTACAGAAAGTTGAAAGTTTCAATTATTTAGGCAGTAAAATGACTCAGGATGGTGACACAACAAGAGAAATCCATACTAGAATTGCTTTGGCAGCTAGCGCCTTCAATAGATTATCTAACATTTGGAAATTACGATCATTGAATATACATACCAAGCTTCGTCTGTTTAATTCAAATGTTATCTCAGTGTTAACATACTGCTGTGAGAGTTGGAAAATAACAAAATCATTGGAGAACAAGCTGAATACATTCGAGAACAAATGTCTTAGAAAACTCATGAACATCAGTTGGAAAGAATTCAAGACTAATCGACAAATAAGAGAAGACTCTAGGCAGAAATATGTCTCCGACTATATAAGGAAAAGACGATGGTCATATATCGGTCATGTCCTACGAATGCAAAACAACAGATACCACTACAGGCGCTCACTTGGGTTCCTGAGGGTAAGCGGAAAAAAGGAAGACCAAAAGAAACACTCAGAAGAACAATAATAAGAGAAGGAAGAACGTTGGGCCTAAATAATGTGCAAGAGCTAAGAGGAGTGGCGTCACAACGAACAACCTGGAGAGCACTGGTTTCTGCCTTATGCGCCGTGTTTGGCGCTTAAAGAATTTATTATTATTATTGTATACTTACAATCATCAAGTGCTACATTCTTGCTATGTATTGTACTTTTACAATTATTAAGTGCTACATTCTCACTGTGTTTTATCCTTAAGATCATCAAGTGATAATATCTTACCAGTACTATGAATGTACTTTTTCCGTATTATCTTAAGTATTTTACAATGGTTAAAAGAAGAGACTGTAAATGTTTTGTTTCATTCTCATTATGACCTTCTAGTCTTTAATTTCTGGCTTTGATTGTTTTGCACTTGTCTCTTGCCTCAGAAATACTTACACGTATCTTGAATCTAAACAATGATTTTACTAAATACCATTATGAGCTATTCAAACAGCTGTTTCATGGATAAAATAGGTTTTAATAGGCTTTTATCTATTGGCTTGTGATACTGGTCCCTTTAACACAAAGGTCAATAACCTTTGATATTTACTGTGCAAAATTAACTAGCAAGAGAGGCTAAACAAGCTAATACATTTGCAAACATTTAATTATGCATCAATGTAAGTGTGTGTGTGTGTAAAAATATTTAATTATGCAGCAATGTAAGTGAGTGTGAGTGTAAAAATCTTTACTTGTGCAGCAATGTAAGTGTGTGTGAGTGTAAAAATATTTAATTGTGCAGCAATGTAAGTGTGTGTGAGTGTAAAAATATTTAATTATACAGCAATGTAAGTGTGTGTGAATGTAAAAATATTTAATTATACAGCAATGTAAGTGAGTGTGAGTGTAAAAATATTTAAGTATGCAGCAATGTAAGTGAGTGTGAGTGTAAAAATCTTTACTTGTGCAGCAATGTAAGTGTGTGAGACTGTAAACATATTATATTATGCAGCAATGTAAATGTGTGAAACTGTAAAAATAGTTAATTATGCAGCAATGGGAGTGAGTGAGACTGTAAATATAGTTAACTATGCAGCAATGTAAGTGTGTGAGATTATAAATATATTTAGTTATGCAGTAATGTTAATGTGTGGATGGCTGTGAATATATTTAATTATGCACCAATGTAAGTGTGTGAGACTGTAAATATATTTAAATTAAATAACTGAAAAGAATCCTTTTACAGCTCTAATAATATTATTGCATTCAAATAAACAAAGACATAATACCTATTACATTTTTGGTTACACCGTCTTATCTCACTTTTTTTAAACAATTTTCTCAAAAGTAGACAAGACAGCCTAAATCTGTTCGAGTGATGTATTCCATATTTATCAACAGTTAGTATAATAGATATAAACATACGTGAATGGGACGTTTATCTAGCTAACCAGTGTCTGGCATGTTCTGAATACCAACAAAGCATAATAATGAAAAGGCAAACCAAGTAATTCCTCTGGCTTCTGCTTTGTTTATGGATCTTGGTACTCTTAATCCTATGCTGATAGTGAAAATGTGGTTCCAACTGAATATAACCTGAATAATACCGAACAGCACTGACACAGCTAGAAGTCCTTGTCAGGACTGCCCAACACTAACTATAAGAACTTACAGTCCTTTTCAGGACTTGGCTGTTAAATGCTGGATGCCACCAGAGTTCGTCTTCTTCTTCTTCTTCCACTACTTCTTCACTTCATAAGTTCATTCGTTTAATTTAATATTTTATTGATGTAATTACTTTAAAGGGAAAATCACCTTGACCTAACTTAGGACCAAAGGGAAGTAATCAAGACAGAATTAAGAAAAATTATTTTAAAAAAAAAAGGACCACCTTAGACCTATGCAATTCACTGGATAGTAGTAACATTAGGCCACATGTCTGGGGGGGGGGGGGGGGGGGTTAAAGATCTTGGACATCAACACTTGATTAATGACAGGAAGTGTCTGCAGTGAAAGGACTTGAATTAGATAAGTAATAGTTACTTTGCAGAAACAAGATCCAGAAGTCACCAATGGCCAAATGATGAACAAAGACATCAACACATTATAATTTTCCACCAAACTTCTATTTTAAATTAATAAATATATATTTTATAAAGCTCAGTTGACTGATTTTGTAAAATTCCAGTTCTGTTCGAAATTTTATTATTGTGTGGAAATTAAGGATAACTAATGAGCTGCATCTCAAACCAACTATTAATAGAGACACCCTTGAAGCATCTGATAGGTCTAGCGAGTATCATGTGACTGATTTCACAGGTCTCTTCTACAGCTACAATCTACAACTGTGCAATTAACTACCTGACGTGTCCTGTGCCACCCCTACCATTAGTTCACCAGCTCTCTTCCTCATTGCTGGGAACTATATCTATTATTTTCTATCCAACATCCCTCTCGCCACATTTTGCAACAATTTTCCTTTTTTAATTCAATGATATTGTATCAGTAATTAGTATAGCAATTTCTTTTAGATTTTATTTGTCATACAAAGTTTCAGATGTTAAAATTCTACAAAGATCAAATGCCTGTTCTGCAAGTCAGATTTCTCCATGTGTTTTCTGAGATCATTTGCTCATATGGGGGTTCAGCTGCCAGATTGTCTCGCACCTGAGGAAGAATGAGTATCAAGAGATTAGACTTCACAGGCTCTTCCTTTTCAGTTGTCATATAAACTGCTACAGTGATCATGTTTCTCCATAACTTGTGGTCTTTAGTGCAGAGTGCTAAACATTGACTGTTACAAGTGTGAGAATACAAAAGTTATTTTAACGTTTGTGAGTGTGAGAATCAAAAGGCTATTTTAACATTTGTAAGTGTGAGAATCAAAAGGCTATTTTAACATTTGTATGTGTGAGAATCAAAACGATATTTTAACATTTATAAGTGTGAGAATCAAAAAGTAAGTGATAGTAGATGTTTGTCATAACCAGAGAGAATCCAGGAGAGAATAAGTTATAGAAGTAGATGTTGACTGTTATAACCAGAGAGAATCCAGGTAACAAGTGAAAGAAATAGACGTTGGCTATCATAACAAGAGATAATCTAGATCTTTTTTAGATAGCTAGGCTTTAGCTGTTGCTATCCAAGAAAGTAAAGAAACTAGACCAAAAGTAGAAAACATAATGACCAAACTATCACTGAGTAGAGCAGGAGAATTTTCAAGGACAGGAGAGTGAAGAAAAGGAAGAATTCTGAGTGAGTACAGTGATCAAGTTATATATTTAGACATATGCAGGGTCAAAGTTAGTGGAGTAGAAAAGGTTACAAAGAGAATGTTGGTCATAGCTCTTCTGAAAAAAAAAATCAAACATGATCAGTGCATCACTCACTTTTTCTGCTTCCCTGAAAACTCTAACTAGATTTCTCCCTGCCAGTTTCTCCAAATCTGAAGGAGAGTAGCCACGCCTGAGTAATTCAGCAAACAAATTGGGATATTTTGACACATCTTCAAGGCCAACTGGCACTCTGAAATTAAACACAACATATTAAATTATTTTAATGATGGTTAGTTTTTTAGTCCAGGCACAAGACAATTAAAGTTTATCCTGTGCATGGAATACCTGGTTCCCCATATGGGTCAAAATCTGGGTATATAGAGCTTGTTATTCTATATAGTGTAATATATTTGTTGTTTTTATTATGTTGGTTATTCCACGCCGCAAGTTCTCTGGCATTTGTTGTGTTGTTTCCTAATATCAGTAGTGAATGTGGTTCATTCCCTTCCATATTATAATTTTCATTTCAATGAACAATTGTTTATTTTGTCTATATTACAATCCTGAAGTACAATCAATATTATTTTTAGTTCCAGTTGACAAGAAAATGAATTTTATAAAAAGTGTAATGACATGGGCCATTATTGGACATCGTCATTTTCTCTTCCGTTCCTTATGTAGCAAGGGGCCACCACTGTAGCTGGTCCCCTTACTGGAAACCTGCACCAAACATTTATACGCTATTTCATTGGTGGTTTCTGTTGCACTCTGTTTTATGTGATGAGGCTCCCAGCCTCATGCATAACCTCATATTAATTACCTTGTACGACAATTGTCAAATTGCCCAAGAAGGGAGATCTTGCAGACTGCAATAATTGGAGAGGAATAACTCTTCTCTCAGTTCCCAGCAAAATACTAGGCAGGATAATTATACAGAGAATTTCAAAAGCAGTAGACCACAAACTGAGGAAAGAACAAGCAGGATTTAGAAAGAACAGAAGATGTGTAGATCATATATTTACCCTCAGGAACATTATAGAGCAGTGCTCAGAATGGCAAAGACAGCTGTACATTAATTTAGTTGATTTTGAAAAGGCTTTTGACAGTATACATAGGGACAGTTTATGGAACATACTTAGGGCTTATGGAATTCCAAGCTGCAGAGTGTCAATCATAAAAAGCCTCTATGCCAACATGTAGCATTGGGCAGAGCAACCTAACCTTTGAGGTGAAGACAGGAGTACGACAGGGGTGCCCCTTATCAACCACTCTATCTTTAACAGTCATAGACTGGGTGATGCGCCAGACAACAGAGGGCAGTCCAAGAGGAATAAGATGGACTACATTTTCTATATTGGAAGATCTGGAATATGCAGATCACATTGCACTACTAGCACATTCACATCAACACATCCAGGAAAATACAGATAGACTTAATAAGTATAGCCAGCAGGTGGGCTTGAACATCAATCTAAAGAAGCAGAGGTCATGATGATCAATGTGAACAACCCTGAGCCCATAACAGTAAGGAATCAGCAACTGGAACAGACAGACACCTTCACATACCTAGGATGCATAGTAACACAAGACAGCGGAGCAAGCAAAGACATCAACAACAGAATGAACAAAGCAAGAACAGCCTTTTTTAGTCTAAACAACATCTGGAAGTCCTCTCAGTACAGCACAAGCACAAAATTAAGATTATATCAGAGCTGTGCATTTTCTGTGCTTCTCTATGGTGTGGAATGCTGGAGAGTTACAGAGAAGGAAATGTCGAAATTGTCCTCTTTCCACACAACATGCCTAAGAAACATTCTCCGAATCTTTTGGCTGAATACTATCACCAACCAAGATCTGCTTACTCGGAGCAAGCAAGAGGACATGCACACAATCATAGCTGGCCATGTCCTCAGAAGAGACCCCGGTACCATCACAAGAACAGCTATGCTATGGACCCCTGAAGGAAAACGAAAGAGAGGCCGACCAAAAACAACTTGGTGGAGGACTGTGGAGGCTGAGATGCAAAGAATGAACCAGAGTTGGGGTACTGTACGAAGGATGGCCACCGACTGAGCAAAGTGGAATCAATTTGTTGTTGCCCTACAAGATGCCACCAGGCATGATGGCCACTGACTGCTTTGACGTTCGGCGGCTAAGGATCAAAGAAGAAGAAGAAGAAGAGTACGACATGTCTTTGGCAGCAGTAGCCCTAATCTTCCTTTGTCTCATCAGAGACGCCCCTGGGAGCTACGCAAGACCATTATTAGACAGCATCATATCAATTATCAAAGAAGGTGACATAATACTACACATACTGTCCATGGCGTTAAGATAATACACAACAAACTATCATTGTAGTTGAGAAAATACTACACATATTGTCAGAGAAATTGAGGTATTAACATATGCTGTAAGAGAAGTGATGATAATACTATACATACTGTAATGTCAGAGAAGTTAGGATAATAATATTTATATTCTCACAACAGTTAAGAACTACAAATATTGCCATCAATTCCTATATAAAACAACACATACTATCACAGAAGTTAAGATGACACTACATATATTGTCAAAGAAGTTGAGATAACACAACACATATTGTCAAAGATTGAGATAAAACTACACATATTGTCAGAGAAGTTGATATAACACTAAACATAATGTCAGAGATGTTGAGATAACACTAAATATATTGTCTCAGAAGTTGAGATTAACACTGTCAGAGAAGTTGATATAACAATATATATTGTCTCAGAAGTTGACATAACACTACACATATTGTCTCAGACGTTGACATAACACTACACATATTGCCAACGAAGGTGAGATAATTAATTACGCACACTGTCAGAGAAATACTACACATACTGTCTCAGAAGTTGAAATAACACTACCCATATTGTCTCAGAAGCTGACATAACACTACACATATTGTCTCAGAAGCTGACATAACACTACATATATTGTTTCAGAAGCTGACATAACACTACACATATTGTCTCAGAAGCTGACATAACACTACACATATTGTCTCAGAAGCTGACATAACACTACCCATATTGTCTCAGAAGCTGACATAGTACTACATATATTGTCTCAGAAGTTGACATAACACTACACATATTGTCTCATAAGCTGACATAACACTACACATATTGTCACAGAAGCTGACATAACACTACATGTATTGTCTCAGAAGCTGACATAACACTACACATATTGTCTCAGAAGCTGACCAAACACTACACACATTGTCTCAGAAGCTGACATAATACTACATATATTGTCTCAGAAGTTGACATAACATTTCACATATTTTTTTTATCTCAGATGTTGACATAACACTACACATATTGTCTCAGAAGCTGACATAACACTACATATATTGTCTCAGAAGTTGACATAACACTACACATATTGTCTCACAAGCTAACATAACACTACACATATTGTCTCCAAAGTTGATATAACACTACACATATTGTCTCAGAAGCTGACATTACACATATTGTCTCAGAAGTTGACATAAGACTACACATATTGTCTCAGACATTTACAAAACACTACACATATTGTCTAAGAAGCTGACATGGTCAACTGGTTCTTTATGAAGCATGGGCCCACCTTTAGCAGTAGCACTTATGGAGGAGGCATGGGCCCACCTATAGCAGTAGCACTTATGGAGGAACCATGGCCCCACCAATAGCAGTAGCACTTATAGAGAAAGCCTGGGCCCACTTATAGCAGTAGCACTTATGGAGGAAGCATGGACCCACCTATAGCAGTAACACGTATGGAGGAACCATGGCCCCACCAATAGCAGTAGCACTTATGCAGGAAGCATGGGCCCACCAATAGCAGTAACACTTATGGAGGAAGCATGGGCCCACCAATAGCAGTAGCACTTATGGAGGAAGCATGGGCCCACCAATAGCAGTAGCACTTATGGAGGAAGCATGGGCCTACCTATAGCAGTAGCACTTATGGAGGAAGCCTGTACCAAAACACTTGCGTATTCTTGTAGTAGCAGTTACCATAGCAATTTTTTTTACATGGAGGGATACCACCCCCACACATATCCCATCTGTAGGCTCTTACAATATCCAAAAACAAAACAAATTTGACCTACATTTAAAATGCAAAATCAGAAAGCCTCAAAATCTATCAACTGAAAATTAATCACTTCATGCTCTTTTGTTACGTTCTGCTATTCAGTGGCTGTTCCCTATTTCAGTAACTTTGTATTTTTTTATTTCTCAATGTTCTGTTTGTCTGTGTTTTGCTTCTTCTCAGATTTTCATATTTTTCTTCCGCTACATTGCTGTCAGATTTTGACACTTCCACTTCCTCTAATTCTGAAGACTTTTGACCAGTGATTTTGCAATTTTGATCTCATACCTAGTGATTTATTTCATATTATTTAATTGTTGTTTTCATTTTTCTCTTTTGCATTTTTATTGATTGTTAAATTTTTTGTGTTAATATTTTTTTCTTTCTTATTCCGTATTTTACTTGCCTATTTTTCCCAGTGTTACCTGTGCTATTATTAGTAAAACTGCCTCAATATCTATTATTTGTTGATATTTTTTTACTTCATGATCTGCCCATTGAATCCCAGAATTTCATCAAGGGTCACTTTTTGTTCAGGACTTACCAGCAACTTGTTCCAGAGTTGCATTTGGTGAACAGCTGATGTAATGATTATAGAAATTGATCATGATCACACCACGATTTGTTTGCTGGAAATTAAAAAACAAATAGTTTAGACACGTCATTAATTATCTATATGTTTTATGACCTATTCAACAATGACAAGATTGTGTATTTATAGTGTTAGACCACAATTCCTTCTTCACTTTGAGTTACTAAAATATCCTCATATACATTATCATATGCAGAAGAGAGATAGATAATTACCGTGTGTTACCAGGGCCCAAAAGGGGAGCAAAGAATAGTAACACTGTTCCCTACCATGTACGTTGTAAAAACCGACTAAGGAGGGTTGGGCATGGGACTGGTTACCCCATCCTATAAAAAATGTTGAACCAAAAAAACTTCAACAAATAATGGACAGGTCAACTAAGGAAGAGAGCTAGAAGTGAATGTCAAGAACCAAATGAACAAAAGTTGTAAAATGGAAGCGAGCTATGGCAATCAGTACACAAGCAAGAAAATTACTTGAGCCCACAGAGATGTGGTGAAAATGGACACTGTTAACATTAGAAGCAGTGATGATAGACAATGTTAACATTAGCAGTAGTTAAGAATGTTAAGAATACCACAGACATTCAAAAAGAGAATGCATCACAAGTAATGGTGATGACAGAGAATATAGCACAAGTAGTGATGGTGATGGAGAATATAGCACAAGTAGTGGTGATGATAGACAAAGTACAAGTAGTGGTAATGATAGCAGCATGCCCTAAGATAGTGGTAAGGATGGACACTGTTAACATTAGAAGTGGTGATGATAGACAATGTTAATAATGTTAAGAATACCACAGACATTTAACAAGAGTAATGAATATGTCCTTTCAGCCAGACAAAATATGTGTATTTATATTTTCAGGTTATGCTCACAAGAGAGATCATTCACTATTTTCCTTTGCACTCCTTATGAAGTATGTAGCTTGCCCCTTTATGAAAGTTAGTTTATTACAAGAGATTGGACAATTATTTTCACACAAAGTTACCACAAGGAACAGAAAGGCTGCCTTCATGCGACTCAACTTACCACAAGGGGTAGCACTTCATCTCTCACATTTCTGTTGCTACTGCACACAGCGTATGCTGAGGAATGGCTAAATATGACAGGTGCCCGCGAAATGACCAAGGCATCTTTCATAGTATTTGTGCTGACGTGAGACAGGTCAACCAGCATTCCAATACGGTTCATCTCTTTGATTACTAGCTGAGTTTGGAAGGAAGGTAGACAACTAAGTTAGGAATCAAAGGGAGATTATACATTAAACATGCATCATCGCCATCATCACTACCCTTCAGCTCCAGGTCTTCAGCAAATTCATGCCAACCTTCATGCCAACCTTCTTGTCATTTGCCTTTCCATGTCTTATTTATCCTTTTTATGTTTATCCCCATTTCTCTTTCACATTATGTCCTCTTAGTACAGCTTTATTCCATCACCATTTTTGGCCAAAATTGACCTCAGGTCCAAAATCAACATTGTAAAGTTTAATCTATCATCCTACACAATATCTTAAATTCAAAAGTTTGAATCATCATTCAAAATCTTATTTTGATGTGATATATCCTTCTTTTCACCTAGTAACCTAAAAACTTGGAATGCATTTCCTCAAAACTAGCTGAAGTGGAAATGGAATAAAGCAGTATTAAAGCAATGATGTGCTTTCACCATCTTTCTATTTATCTCTCTTATCCTGGGGATTCCAAAACCTGGGCTTGAAAAGAAGCGAAACAAAGTAGCACTGTACCCTAACACACTTTGCTGTAGGAAGCGACTGAGGGTTAGGCATAGGGCTGGCTACATTATCCTATAGAAAAACTTTAAGCTTAAACAACTTTGCAGATAATATTTTAATAATGTGCTTTGCTTAGGCGGTTGTTGCCCAGTAATATCTAGTTTTACTCTTCATATATTAATTGCAATTTCATTTCATATTTCAGGCCAGATACAAAGATTTCTGCAAGCAAGAATTTTTGGTTTTATTTTTGTCATTTTGCACTTTTCTTAAGCACCATGTTAGCTGACTTAAGTGATCATGTCCCGCCACAACTTCCTGTCTCCAATGCTGTTTATCAGTTCAGTTGTTAATTTGTTTCCATCCTTGGAAGTTAAACTGCCCAGCATCTACCTTTCTTTGTTGCCCAGTTTCATTTTTTTTTTTCAGTCTGTCTTGTTGTATTCTTGCTTTCCTCTCCTTACAACGTGCCAAAAAAGTGAACTGCTCCCTCCTAATATGAGTAATTAGCTTTGTCTTTGTACTGACCTCCTTCAGAACATTCTTGTTACTCTTTTTAGCTGCCCACTGTATTCTTAACGTTCTTCTATAAAACCACATCTCTGTGGTCTCAAGGAATTTTCTGGCTTTTTTACCCATTGTCCATGACTTGCTTCTACATGACAGGGTTGGCTTTATACAGCACTGAAAAACTCTTTCTTACTTGCTTTTACAATGATTTGTTGCCTAAAATACTTTTCATTTTATAGAACGTTGCTTTTTGCTTGGGGTATTCTACTCTTTACCTCTGAGATGCTTCTTTCATTTGATGTTATTAATGTGCCCAGAAATCTGAATATATTGCCATGTTTAAAAATGGTACCATTTATTTTAATCCTAGATTCTAGAGTGGCCCTTTTCTTTGAGAATGACCATTACATATTTGGTGTTCCATACTATCCTATTGACTGTTTTCCTCCTGGCCTGATTCCATTCTAGTCCAAGGTCCTTCAGAAATTGTCTAATGTTCACCTCCCAGCGGACTCTAGGTCGTCCTGGAGGTCTGGATCCCTGGCTCTTAGTTTCCCATACTTGTCGTGGTAGCTGATCTTCTCCCATTCTGCAGACATGGCCATATCCAATTACAAGAAACTTCTGTTTTAAATTAACAAACATTACATCCCGTATTTTTGTTAAACCCAGGCTAACAAACAATGAAATCATCATTCCAATTTCAACAATGGTATCCAATTACAAAAACATTCTGTTTTTAAATTAACAAACATTACATCCCATGTATTTTTTAAAACCCAGACTAACAAACAATGAAATCAACATTACTATTTTCACGTTCACTAAAATTTATTTGGCTTTATCATTTTAATAGTGTTGCAATATGATGAAATTATTAGCACATTTAGACACAATCATTGTTGAATTTAAACTACTATTGTTGTTACCTCTCCAAAGTCTGAAAGGCCATGAAACGTGTGGGTGTTATCATTATCAGCCAACCAGTTGTCTGCCCTGATAAGGAAAGAAATTTGACAAAAGTGGTCAAATTATTGAGTCAAATATTCAGATTACAATTTTTTTTCCTTAAATGTGGAGGGAAAAAAGGCAGTAGCGGGTTGCAGTAAAGCACTTTTTTGAAGAAAATAAAAAAAATTGGAGTCAGTTTTGCAGAGGAGCAATACAATAGAACATAGGATGTACGGTACTGAGTTAGTCCTACATCGGCCACAGCCACAAACAAGAAAGAAAGATGAGAAATTTATGAAGGCATCTCTCTTGACTTCTGCTTTTTAAAGCACTAGCTATTATCTTTATCTGGAGTTGTCAGGTTACATTTTTAACATTGTTTATTTGTTATTTTTTTGTTTCATTTCATTTCTTTTCTCAGCATTTCTAGTTTGTTGTTTTTGTTTCTTTTCTTCGTTTCTTTGTTGTTGTTGTTTTTTTTTTTTTTTGTTCTGTATATTTCAGTGTTAATACAGGAAATGTTCAGCCAGTGTTGGAATATGGAATGTCAGCCTGGGCAACTGCCTCAGAATCAAACTTCAAAAGAACAGCTAGAATATTCTCAAACAACTTTAAAGCGGAGGCAGAAACAATAAAAACAGATGCAAATACCATCATGGAAAATAAAGATTTTACTAGAGACAAGATAGTGCTCCTCACAGACTCACTATCAATCATCAATGTCCACAGAAACAATACAATGAATGAGACAACCTGACAGCAGCACTAATTAAAACCAGCTATGAATTTAATAAAGTAAACGTACAGTGGATCCCTGCCCACTGCAAGATATATGGAAATGAAAAGACAGATAGACTTGCACACAAAAAAGTTAATTTTTTAATGTGTCATCTGTATTCTATGTCATTAGCTTCGAATCTGTATACATTCTCCATCTTTGTTGCTTGTGACTGTGGCTGACAAAGTGTTTTTACAATAAACAAAACTGACTCTGCACCATTTTTATTGTTTATTTTTAATTTTAATTACTAGTTCAATTTACACAACGAAGTGTCACAGCCGTCAGTCATTTTATAACAAATGTCATATAACAAATTTGTAGTCCACAATACATTCCAGTAATCAAGAACAACAATCAATATAACCTTGTATTAAAGCTATGAGAGTTATGTAATAAACTAGATCGCCAAACACACAGATACACCACAGACCACTCTACCTACTGATTGTAATGACAATACAAACAGTTGAAGTATAATGATGCTTTTGAAAGATCCTTCAAATGTATCAAACAAGGATTATGAAACAAACAAACGTGTGCAGAACATAAAACTATTTTTGGAGCCATAAAAGGACGTACGAACAATCATAAACATTTGTTTCATTCTGTCATTCATCATTCTTCAGCTCCACAGACAGCATAGATCTTCAACTAATTCATGTCACGTTGACCTGGCCTGTGTCATCAGGTCAAGGTCTTGCCATTTATGCTTTATTCCTATCATTTCTATCTCCAGTTCTCTATTCCCTCTGTTTTTTTGTCTTTTGGTCATCCTCTTCCTCTCTTGCACTAGAGATTCCAGAACTATGTAATGCTATCAACTTGTTTCCTCAATGATTTTCCCAACCATTGCTTGCATATTCTTCTTATTTACTGTCCATTTGGCACTGTCTGGCTTTTGTCATCAGCTCAACATTTATGGTCGTGTAATACTATTTAAATCCTTCTGCGCAACTATCCATTTATGGAAGTCTGTAATTTCTAGATTGTTGTTCTTCATGTTTGAGAGCCATGAAATAAGACTGACTTTACATTTGAGTTTAAGATTCCGATTTTTGTGTTGGTATTGATTTCTTTTCATTTCCAAACTTCCCAATGCAGTGAAAGCTGCTCTGGCCTTTTGTCCCCTTAATTTGATATTACTGTCCACCCCTCTTACTTTGTCTATATTGCCCCTAGATATATGTATGGTTCTACAACTTGTACGGGTGTTTCTTCTAGTGCAGTTTTGTTGTATTTATTTTCATTGTCTTGTCACTGTGCACTTGTGGAATCAGTTGATTGTTTTAAAATAAAATATTGTTGTAATCATTAAAATGTGCATACTTAAATGGTATGGCCAGACGGCCAAAAGCATTAGTTATCCAAGACTACTATTAAAAAAAGGATCTTTGGAACAAGAAAAAAGGGCAGATAAAAAATACAATACATATGAAAGACACCTGAGGAAATATAAAAAAAATCATATTGGACAGAAAGGAGTGTAAACAATTAATAAATCAATGGAAAGTGGCACCACCATGACTACCTAAGTTAAATGGTGAAGGAACGAAAGAGAGCACAACCTAACATTACACAGAAAACTTGTATTGAAGTAAGAGTATTTCAATTTCACCTACCATGGTGTGTCACAGCTGTGAGTTACTGTCATATAACGAACCCCCAGGTCATAAAACATTCGAAGATTTCCCAAGCTGCTGTCAATGGAATGACCTCCTTCTAGTCCTATCAAACTGCCAACCTTTCCTGCTTTAAATGCATCCTCAATACCTGTTTGTAGTAAGTGCACAGATTATAATGTAATACAACATTCAAGGCTTTAGTATTTTTTTAATTATGTTGCCATCATATTTTTTAATGTCATTTTGAACTCATAGAGCCTCACAAGAACTTCAACAGATAATTTCCAACTCACTCTCATTTCCCTTTTTGTTCCTTACTTACTTAGTCGTTCCCCTTCTACCGTGAGGTGTAGAGGTAGCCTTTTTGTTCCTTTGGTGCATAAAGCCAGCACTGCAACAGGTCCACTTCCATGAAGCTGCACCAAGCCTTCATGTTCTCTTGCAGTGTTGCTTTATGTAGCAAAGTGTTTTGTATGATGTGGTTGCCAGCCTTATGCAAAACTTCATATTAGTAGCCTCTTACGACACACCTGATAGAGAAGTAATCCTATTCTCTCTCTGTCTCATCAGAGACCCTGGGATCTACCCAGGGGTATTCTAACTCATAAACTCTAAAACTAACTGCATGAGATTTTCAAACTGCTAGACTCTAACACAACTTGTGGTGGAATTTCATTGATACTTTTTGCTGTTAGGAAAAAAAAAGGAAATTTCAACCTCTGGACATTTATTTGTACTTTGAGCTATCAGAAAAATAAGGAAGAACAAACTTGAGACAACCAGCAGGACGTGGAGGATTCTATGTGATCCCTTGTGATCTCTGAGATGACTCAAATTTAAAAAAAAGATATAAGAATAGGCTTCCTCACGCCATAAGAGGAGGCTAATGTAAGTGTTCTTAAGGTCTCCAGCCTCATCATGTAAAAAAGATTGCTACAGTAACCATGTACATAACTGTAAGAGGGCAAGAAATGCCATGATAAATGCTTTATCTAAGGGAGCCAAGTGCATAAGGAGCTAAAGAGGATGAAGAAAATGAAGTGTTGGAAATGAATCTTTTTTTTTTTTTTTTTTTTTTTTTTTTTTTTTTTTTTTTTTTGCGTTCGCCCGCTAATACTCGAGGCGAAATCTCAGGTTATTATTATTTTATGTCTAACCTGACATTGATTTTACGTGAGTATCCCTTTATTTCTTGTACAGAGACAAGTGTCCCTCGCAATTCATGCAAATACTCGCCGATTTCGGAGGTACCCATTGCAGCTGGGTCGGCTCAGGAGCCGCCAGTCCCTGGTCGACGACACTCCTTCAAATGTCCTCGTCAGGCCTCGAGTCAATCCAGTCCAAATCCCGGTCGACGAAAAATCCTCAAATGCCGTCGCCCGGGTTTGATCCTGTATCACCCGGTCGCCAGAGCGGTGTTCTAACCACTACGCTAGCGCGGCTCCCGAAATGAATCATTGATCATGTATTTGGAAAATCAAGAACAGTAGGGGTAGCAAAAATGATGATTAGATAAATCAAGATGTTGAATACAGTCAGATATAAACAACAGCAGATAAATAAAGATGTTGAATACAGTCAGATATAAACAACAGCAGATAAATAAAGATGTTGACTCAGTCAGATATAAACAACAGCAGATAAATAAAGATGTTGAATACAGTCAGATATAAACAACAGCAGATAAATAAAGATGTTGAATACAGTCAGATATAAACAACAGCAGATAAATAAAGATGTTGACTCAGTCAGATATAAACAACAGCAGATAAATAAAGATGTTGAATACAGTCAGGTATAAACAACAGCAGATAAATAAAGATGTTGAATACAGTCAGATATAAACAACAGCAGATAAATAAAGATGTTGAATACAGTCAGGTATAAACAACAGCAGATAAATAAAGATGTTGAATACAGTCAGGTATAAACAACAGCAGATAAATAAAGATGTTGAATACAGTCAGGTATAAACAACAGCAGATAAATAAAGATGTTGAATACAGTCAGATATAAACAACAGCAGATAAATAAAGATGTTGAATACAGTCAGATATAAACAACAGCAGATAAATAAAGATGTTGAATACAGTCAGGTATAAACAACAGCAGATAAATAAAGTTGTTTGAATACAGTCAGGTATAAACAACAGCAGATAAATAAAGATGTTGAATACAGTCAGTATAAACAACAGCAGATAAATAAAGATGTTGAATACAGTCAGTATAAACAACAGCAGATAAATAAAGATGTTGTTGAATACAGTCAGATATAAACAACAGCAGAATAAATAAAGATGTTGAATACAGTCAGGTATAAACAAAAGCAGATAAATAAAGATGGTGAATACAGGCAGGTATAAACAACAGCAGATAAATAAAGATGGTGAAGACAGTCAGATATAAACAACAGCAGATAAATAAAGATGTTGAATACAGTCAGGTATAAACAACAGCAGATAAATAAAGATGTTGAATACAGTCAGGTATAAACAACAGCAGATAAATAAAGATGTTGAATACAGTCAGGTATAAACAACAGCAGATAAATAAAGATGTTGAATACAGTCAGGTATAAACAACAGCAGATAAATAAAGATGTTGAATACAGTCAGATATAAACAACAGCAGATAAATAAAGATGTTGACTCAGTCAGATATAAACAACAGCAGATAAATAAACGTAGTATATAATTCTTTGCAGTCAATTCATAATTCTCTGTAGTTTCCCACTAATTGAAGAAAACAGCTGACCAATGATGATTGGATGTTTGGAAGCACAGATACAAAAATGAAAAATTGCGGTACCCTCATGAGTTTACTTGAGCTGAGATTCTTGCAGGTTTCATTCTGGCATTATCTGACTTCTCTTTATCTCCCTGTGGAGTATAGGCCTTCAACAAGTTTATGTAATGCCTTCTTATCCTGTGCCATCAAGTCCGGGCATTTCCATGTTTACTTTGTCCATTTTTAGTCTATCCCAAATTTCCTTCTCCATGTCTCTGTCAAGCTCCCTTGCCTAGGGGATTCCAGAAAAAAAGACTATCATGCAATGTTATCAGTTGTCTTCTCAATGTGTGTCCTACTCAATGCCAGTACTTTTTCCTTGCCTCTTGTTACTAGTATTTGTTAAATTCTTTCCATATGTTCTACATTGGTTGTCCTATCATTTGATTTTAATCCTTCTTTTCTGAACAAACATCCATAAATGAAAGTCTGTAATTTTGTTCATTTTTTCAGAGCCATAGAATAGATATGTCTTGACATCAGAGCTAAATATTCTGGTTTTTTTTAAAACTATTTTTTTTTTTTTTTATTTGATTTATTTTAATTTACATATATTTCTCAATGCAAGGAAAATGCCTCTTGCCTTCTGTATTCAAGTTGCAGATTTGCATGCTTAAAAATATGCTACAATTTAATAAATCTCACGTAACCAATAGTAGACAATGTTACGATTAGTAGTGACATAGACAATATTAAGTGGTGATGACAGACAATGTTAGCATTGGTAGTAGTGATGACAAACAGTATTAACTTGGGTATTTGTGATTATAGACAATTTTAACATGAGTAGTGGTGATTATAGATATTGTTAACACGAGTAGTGGTGATATAGACATTGTTAACATGAGTAGTGGTGATACAGACAATGTTAACATGTGTAGTAGTGATGATAAACAATATTAACATGGGTATTGGTGATGACAGACAATGTTAACATGAGTAGTAGTGATACAGACAACGTTAACATGAGTAGTAGTCATGATAAACAGTATTAACTTGAGTATTGATGATGACAGACAATGTTAATGTGGCTAGTGGTGAATATAGACAAGTTGTGAGGATATAAACAATGTTAACGAGTAATGAGGATATAAACAATGTTAACATGGGTAGTGATAATTATAGACAATGTTAACATGAGGAGTGTGGATATGAACAATGTTAACATGACTGGTGGTGATTATAGACAATGTTAGTATGAGTAGTGGGGATATAGACAATGTTAATTTGAGTAATTGTGATGCCATACAATATTAACATTGGTAGTGGTGATGACAGACAATGTTAACATTAGTAATGGTAAAGATAGACAATATTAGCAAGTGTTGTAATGATAGACAGTGTTAAAATGGATAGTGGTGATATCAACAATGTTAACATTAGTGATGGTAATTACAGACAATGTTCACATGGGTAGTGGTGATGATAGACAATGTTAACATTAGTAATGGTAATGATTGACAATATTAGCAAGTGTTGTGGTGATGACAGACAGTATTAAAATGGGTAGTGGTGATATCAACAATGTTAACATTAGTGATGGTAATAACAGACAATGTAAACATTGGTAGTGGTGATGATAGACAATGTTAACATTAGTAATAGTAATGATAGACAATGTTAACATGAGTGTTGTTATGACAGGCAATTGTTAACATGAGTAGTGGTACTGATAGAGAATGTTAAATTGGGTAATGGTAATGACAGACAATGTTAACATAGGTAGTGTTTATTTAGACAATGTTAACATATGTAATGGTGTTGACAAGCAATGTTAACATGAGTAGTGGTGAAGATAGACCATGTTAACATACATAAAGGTGGTGATGGGCAATGTTAATATGAGTAGTGGTGGTGATGGACAATGTTAACAGGGATAGTGGTGAAGATACATAATGTATCATGTGCAATAGTGATCATAGACAATGCACCACTAACAGTGGCAATGTCGGAATATATCACAAGTAGTGGAGATGACACAGAATATACCACAAGTAGTGGTAATGAAACAGAATATATCACAAGTAGTGGAGATAGACATATACCACAAGTAGTGGAGATGACACAGAATATACCACAAGTAGTGGTAATGAAACAGAATATATCACAAGTAGTGGAGATAGACATATACCACAAGTAGTGGAGATGACACAGAATATACCACAAGTAGCGGAGATGATAGAATATACCACAAGTAGTGGAGATGACACAGAATATACTGCAAGTAGTGGAGATGACACAGAATATACTGCAAGTAGTGGAGATGACGTAGAATATACCGCACGTGGTAGAGATGACACAGAATATACCGCAAGTAGTGGATATGGAAGAGAATCCATCACAAGTAGGTGTTATAACAGAGAATATACCACAAGTAGTGGAGATGAAAGAGAATGCATCACAAGTAGTGGTGATAACAGAGAATATACCACAAGTAGTAGAGATGATGGAGAATATACCACAAATAGTGAAGATGATGGAAATATACCACAAGAAGTGGAGATTAAAGAGAATGCATCACAAGTAATGGTGATGACAGAGAATATAGCACAAGTAGTGATGGTGATGGAGAATATAGCACAAATAGTGGTGATGATAGATAAAGTACAAGTAGTGGTAATGATAGGAGCATGCCCTAAGATAGTAGTGAGGATGGACACTGTTAACATTAGAAGCGGTGATGGTAGACAATGTTAACATTAGTAGTAGTGAGGACAGACAATGTACCACAAGAACTGGTGATGGTAGAGAATGTTAATATTATTAGTGATTATCGTATACAATGTTACCATGAGTAGTAGTGACAATAGAGAATGTACCACAAGTGTTGGTGATGAGAGATAATATTGTTCACCCTGAGCTGTAGTGACGAACTGGAAAACATCTGGATATCTAGCTACAAACTTCTTGATAGTGTCCACTTGATCCAAGGATTGCCTAACTGCATCTTTATACTGGCTAGTGCATGAGACGTAGGCAGCCCAAAACTAGATAGAAAGAATGGAAATCCAATTTAAGAAGGTAGGCAGACAAGCGCAAAAGGTAAGTAGGCAGATTAGCAAGCACAGACAGACCAGAAGGTAGATAGATAAATAAGTAAGTAAATTAGAAGGTAGATGCATATATACATAGACAAACGGAAAGCTAAATATATAGAAAATAGATAGTCAGACAAATAGGTTGGCAGGCAGGAAGTTCAGTAGTCATGTAGATAGGTTGGGAGGTAAGCAGGCAGATAGGTAGAGAAAGAAACGGACGGACGGACAGACAGACACTACAGACAGACAGACAGGCAGATAGATAGATAGATAGATAGATAGATAGATAGATAGATAGATAGATAGATAGATAGATAGATAGATAGATAGATAGATAGATAGATAGATAGATAGATAGATAGATGTAGGTCGGTCAATATGTCTCAAAGTAAGTATAAAATGATAGCGGAAACATAGAATCGTGCCAATAAAGACTTCATTGTCATGCAGCCCGGAGCGCCACGCTCTCCTTGGCCAATTTAGGGCTTTTATGATTTGAGCGACGTAGTGAAGCTACCGCCTTTTGATCGGTCTGTATCACAAAAGGTGCGCCTAGCAGATCTAAAAACAATAACTACAATGTTAGACAGCGAAATAATTCTGTTGACCATCCCCGACACCGGTCTCAGTCACGTAGACCATCTCGAGTGCGTGTTTTTAATTCTCATGAATGGTCACGCAGAAAGCACTGGCTACTCCAGAGCCTCTGTTTCTTGTTGGTTTATGAACAAGACTCAATCACAGATCTAGTCTCATTGTTCAATCTACTGGAGCCTGCAACCTGGCGGACAGGAATAATAGCCATGCATGAATTTCGAGATTTACTTGATGATAAATCTGACTGACAAAGGAATTCACAATCCATTAAAAAAAAAGCTACTCAAATAATGAAGTTGTGGCTGTTAGTTCTGCAGAAGAAAGTACATTCATTTCCATGATAAACATTGCTTCAGTTTAAAGAAAATTCTCTCCTCGGTGAAACCATTTCACAACTCCTAACCCTGAAGCTGATAGATAAGCCTTTTGCTGAATGGGATGCAACGCCATTTGTCAAGTCATGGTTACGTGTTGGGCATTTTTTTTCTTTTTAATTGATGATGAAAAATATCCCGTTCAACTTTTGATGGGTTATAATTAGGATATTTATTGTTTTCAATTCCAAATAATATGAATAATTTCCGATACGTGAAAGTGGCATCACATCTTCTATCAAATCATTGTAAATAGGGCAAATCGAAATTACCAATTTTGCGTGCGTGTAAAATAAAAAAGGAAAAAAACAAACAAAATTTTAAAAAGAAATAAAATAGAACAAAACAAAACAAAAAAGTGAGCAAACAAAAAACACCAAACAAAAATAATAAACAGGGGGAGAGATGTAAAAGGCCTGGCGTGTTTAGTCAGAAATTTAATTGACTTTCACTTGTTATAAGTCATGTGTACTATAAGAACGTCAGCAGACCTTCACCTTCCCAATTACTATATGCCGGTATATATATATATATATATATATATATATATATATATATATATATATATATATATATATATATATATATATATATATATATATATATATATATATATATATATATATATATACAGTGCTTTTTTTCTAAAATAAAGTTTACCGGTATTCTATCACCCCATCCCATTATGCCAGTAAAGCCAAGGTAAAAAAAACAAAAAACCAATCAAATTAGTACCTTATATTTACAATAGTTTCCAAATTGGGCTCAATACATTGGTGCTGCCATCTTCGCTTACCCTTTCCTAGCTCTTCGAGTCAGTTGCTAGATGTCTGCCTTTCAGGAACCAGGAATTGACGTACGGTGAAGGCCGAAAAACACGTAGAGGAGGACCAACCAGCTTGATGAACATCAGTGTACTCACAGTCTTCATGTGTAGAGAAGCTCTTGTTGGTGTGAAAACTAGGTTCATCTGGGAGAAGCCACGTTCACATTCACAGGTAGAAATGGGGATGCAATTGATAGTGTATATAAGTGGCAATAGTCCAGCTGGCATAAAGATACCAATCTGATGATAGTCACGGTAGAAGGATCGACAAGACCCGAGAGACTGACGCTCGAAACCACAACCAAAAAGACAGAAGCCTATATCCCTCCGGTGATGCAGTGCTCCAACTGCCAGCAGTTCTCGCACACAAAAAAAGACGTGCAGGAGAGATGCAGTTTGCCGGTATTGTGCGGGTAGTCACCAATATGGCGACTGCCCCAGGGCAAAGGAGGACCGCAACTACAAAGAAACTAACGAAAACCGTATCTGTGCAAACTGCCACGGAAACCACGGGGCAAGGTACAGAGGATGCCCTGTGTTCCAGGAAACTAAGAGCATCTTGAAGGAGGCCGTGTCTAAAAACATACCCTTCAAAGAGGCCAAACACAGAGTGAATGCGGATGCTACAGAAAAACAGCGCACGATTGACAGAACACAGCTACACAAGCTGACCGCTGAAATCAACGAAATGAAAAGGAAACAGCAGAACGAAAGCAGAAACAAGCAGGATCCCGTAGACGACAAGGACAGCGGTGAAGACATAATAGATATGCAGAGCGCCAGAGAAATGTTACAGAGCGCCCAGGCAATGCTACAGGAAACAAAATCCATCAAACACGAGATAGAAGTTGACATCGCCAAACTCACAGAGCTAAAGGCAGAGAACGAACAAATACTCAAAAGAATTGAAACAACCATCAAACACGAGATAGAAGTTGACATCGCCAAACTCACAGAGCTAAAGGCAGAGAACGAACAAATACTCAAAAGAATTGAATCAGAGAGAAGGATCGTTAGAGAACAAAACAAAGAAACGAAAGACAAAATGAGGATATCCTACAGAGAGCAAATGACAAAAGCAACGAAACAACTAGCGTAACCTATAGAAACACACAAAATAAACGAGCCAGATAGTTGAGGCAGGACCACCATTACAAACGGACAAAGAGGAATCCAGACAGCCAGCAACTTTTCAGGTTGAACGAACGAGGTATCACAGCAACAGGTTAGGGTATAGAAGAAAACAACAACAACAACACAACTGGCATGTTCTTCTCTGTCGGGAGTTCACGATAACCTCTTAAAACCTGTCTTTCTGGAATCCTAAGCCTCTTCACAAACTCTCCACTTCTATCTCACCAAAAGTGACATTCTTCTCGACATTGTCTGGCCAACATTCTGGATACAGCACTTTTGTCCATTCTGGCATTTGTGTCTTCTTCGGATAGCAGGCGACTTTCCATTCGTCGTTTCAAACTGTCGTAAAAAAGTTTAGGATCAAGAGAGCGATTTACATTTGTTGGTCGATTTTGTTACCTTCTTCTCTAGAGTGACTTCTTGAAAGTTCAAATTTTCGGCTGCTCGTAGAGCTTCACGATAATAAGGTCCACTGTTAAATTTTCTGTTTTCAAACACCCGAATCTGCTTTGATATAATATTATGAGCTGTGTAGAGTGTAATATCACGGCTTGTAGTTCGACACTGAGTTCTGACAATTCTTGGAGGGCATCACACATCAGTCCAAGACCCAAAACAAAATCAACACTAGTAATGTTCTTTAGTAGGCCTTCATACATTATTCTTTCACTCTTATCCCTGTTGTCATCCTGTTTTGCTGCTACAAAATGGAGCCGTGAGAGCTTCATAGTCTTTCCAAACTGCAGAAACACTTCTGAAACTAGGTGCTACCCAACGCGTACTTAAAATTCTTCCAATTTTGAAGATTTGCTTGCCTAGATCTTCAGATTCTTTTCCAAGTTCTCTGGCGTTTTTGGGCGACTGATGATGATACGAGGGACGGTCAAAAAGTAATGCCTCGTAATTTTTAATTTCATTCAATAGGCAAGAAAACAGATAAAATTCACATTGAAATGTAGCCCCAAGTCTGAACTTCAAAAATTTATTTCTCAATGTAGTCTCCGTTATTTGTTACAGTTTTTGTCCATCTTCTCACAAGGGCATGTATCCCCGCACGGTAAAAATTTGTGTCCTTTTTCCTAACCCACTGGCGTACGGCGCATTTAAGGGTCTCGGTGTCCTCAAAGTGATGTCCGGGAAGATCTTCTTTCAGTGGTCCAAACAGATGGAAGTCAGAAGGTGCAAGATCGGGACTGTAAGGGGGATGTGGTAATAATGTCCAGCCAAATTCTGCAATCGCATCAGTGGTGCGTTTAGCGGTGTGTGGCGTGGCATTATCGTGCAACAGTAGTGCAGTTCTCTGAGCTTTTAATGGGTAAAGTCGCTGAAGACGACCTCTAAGCTTCTTCAAAGTTTCAATGTAACGGTCTGCATTCACCATGTTTCCCTGTTCCAAGAAGTCGAGAAGAATCACACCCTTCTCATCCCAAAACACGAAGGCCATAACTTTCCCTACAGATGGTGAACTTTTGGACTTCTTTCTTGTCGGCGATGTTGTGTGATGCCATTCCATTGACTGCCTCTTGGATTCTGGTTCAAAAAAATGAACCCAAGTCTCATCATCTGTCACAATATTCGATAAAAACTCTTCTCCTTCACTTTCGTAACGGTGCAGGAGGTTGATGGCTATGGTTTTCCTTGTTTCTTTATGTCTGTCAGTCAACATTCTGGGTACCCACCGTGCACAAACTTTTGAATAACCCAGGTCTTTAATGATGTTCTGGACACTGCCTTTACTAATGGACAACATGGAAGAAAGTTCATCCAGTGTTACCCGACGGTCACCACGAATGATGCCATCAACTCGATGAATGTTGTGTAGAGTCACTGCGGTAGACGGACGGCCAGTCCGCTTTGCGTCAGCCATTGAGGATTGACCTACTTCAGCTTCGTCACAACGATGTACCCAACGTCGGACAGTGCTAACATCCACTGTTGAATCTCCATAAACATTCTTCAAACGTTCGTGGATGCGAATTGGGGTCTCGCCTTCAGCATTGAAGAATTCTATGACATAACGTTGTTTTAACAGAACGTCTTTGGCAGCCATTTTTAAACTGTTACAGTGGTGCAACCTGTTACTGAAACAGGTTGGTAATGCTATACAGTGCAGAAGAGTGTTTGAGGAATCCTGCTAAATTTACAAATTGCACACCGATGCAGTATTTACATACATAAAAAATAGGAGGCATTACTTTTTGACCTTCCCTCGTATAAGCAGTACAGTTTGTCAAGAAATGACTTAAAATGGTTGATTTGTGATGGGAAGTCTTTTTTCACAACATCTCCAACAGAAAGCTCAAGCCGATGGTTAGCACAATGCCAAACCAAAACGTGTGGGTATAGTTCCTTAATCAAGGCCGCTACTCATTTCTGAAAACACCTTGTGCGGACACATTTTCTAATTCTACAATGTCAATAAAAATATTTGTGGGTTGCTCCATATCAGGAATCATTGTCCGTACATAAATTATTAAAGAAGAAAACTGGCTAATAGTGGTGCTCTCATCAATCAACAGGGAAATTTGACAATTTGATTCAATTATTTTCTGAATAAGGGTTTGTTTCATGTTAGTTCCAATATGTTTCACTATATTAATGCAAGCATTTGTGGACTTCTTGAAGATCAGTATCAGATTCAAAATCTTTTCTTTACAACTTTATAAGCGGTTCTGAATATTTTAGAAGTGATTTCTTTTTCATGTTCAAATGCATGTGAACAAGCTACTTCCAATTTGTTTTCTTTTGCGGTGGCTACTATTTTAGTGGCAGCCTTATGAGCTGAACTGAATTTATGTTCATGAATTTTCTTGCGTGGTGAAGTCATTTGATCCTTTGTATTTTCACCGAAGTAAGAAATCTGAACATTTGCCCATGGCTTTGAAATATTCATACCTTGTTTGTTTCTTTCCGGTCCCAAACTACCCACTTCCTTGCGTATTTTACAGCCAAGATGTTTATTTTTCACCAACAACCAATCATTCTTCTCACAAAATTCGGCTTTTTTATCTAGAGTCCAACAGTCGGGCAGATCTTCCTGTGCTTCTTTCTTCGCCGTTGCAACAAACACGTTCGATTTCTCCAGGTTCTGGGTCTCTTTCATCTGCAGTATCCATTGAGGAAGAATTTGCTTCCGCGGCATCACTCTTAGATTCATTGCTCGCAAATTTTAATTTTTTAGCTGCGGGAGCGGAAGAGAAAAACTGCGTAATTTTACAATTCATGGCGTAAAATTATTACGAATTACGAAACACATTCACCCACGTTGTAAAAAGTTGAGTCGCATCATGTGGATAGAGTCAAGTCGGAAACAGGAAGCTTCCTATCACTTCCGGTGAAAAGAGGATATCCTATAATTGACTATCGATTCTAATCGATAATGTAGCCTCTCACACGGAAATAATGCAAACTTCGAGCTACAGTGTCTACAGCAGAAGATGGCAGCACCAGATTGCAGGGATCATAGAGTTTAAAGAAACTCCATGGCATGGACTAAAGCAGTGGCGGCAATCCTAGTTTTCGCTTGCTTATAATATATATATATATTATATTTTGTGATTTTTAAGGTCCTAAATGTTTACCGGTACACGTACCGGCAGAAATAAGGCACTGAATATATATATATATATATATATATATATATATATATATATATATATATATATATATATATATATATATATATATATATATATATATATATATATATATATATATATATATATATATATATATATCAGTGTTGGACATCACACATCTGCCGACAACCGAGACAAGAAAATGGGACATCGAGTAAGCACATCTTAAACTAGCCGAGTGGTCTCTTCTTTAGCTGTCAACGATTGGTAAGTTTTGAAAATACATGTAAGTCATGTGCACTGTTATTCTTCTTTTTTTAATTTGTCGTTCATTAAATCTTTCTTTCCTGTTTTAATTATATCAACTTTCTATGATTCTATTTTATGTTACTGAAGTAGGAATCGTTCTGATGTGTGTTTTCCTCATAGCTATCGTCCGAGGTTAAGCTGATGGAAGTTAAGACCAATGTCTGACAGAATTGGTTGTTAAAAAATTAGAATGCCATCATTGCAGATAAGTATGTCTGTAGGTAGAAACACCGAAAGATACACACGCAGATGAAAACAGACAGACAGATAAACAGAAACAGTGATCAACATACAATGAGATTGACATACATACATAATATATCAGAGTTTTTCAACCAGGGTTAGCGAGAAGTCGCTAGGGGTTCTGCGAGAGATCATGATTGAAACAAAATAAATAATCGTTGCTTTTTAACTTGCACGGCGGGAGATATTAGCGCTCACAGTAGGAGGCAGTGCGCAATAGGACAGCGTTCACTCTTGCACATACCGTATTTCATTAGCATCTTGTAGAGTAGAAACTTGTGATAGGGCTGTTAGGCCTACTTGGATAAGGTTTTAAAAAATCAATTAGGAAATTTTAAAACAAAGGAAGAACTGAAGTTTCTTCTCCCTACACTACTGACTTGCAATAGATTTGATATCCTTTGTGGGGAGAGGAACCACACAAAAAAATTAGATGAATAAGCTGTCCAAAGTAAACA
Source organism: Oreohelix idahoensis (assembly GCA_024509875.1). Classification (NCBI taxonomy): domain Eukaryota; kingdom Metazoa; phylum Mollusca; class Gastropoda; order Stylommatophora; family Oreohelicidae; genus Oreohelix; species Oreohelix idahoensis. Next base: position 130,173 of record JAMPIV010020292.1, read on the forward strand.
GATATACAGAAACATCACGACCACTGACAATTGTTATTGGATTATTATATTTACAACTTATTGATCATGCTAAGGTACCATGAGCTGTATTTATTATAGTTTTTAAACAGAGGTTCCCTGAGACCTGAAAATTATTTCAAGGGTTTCTCTTTCAAGGTTGAGAAAGGCTCTAATATACAGATAATATCACAGTAAATATTTTTAAACCCGACAATCCTTTTTTTTAATACGTTTTTTTATTTAGTTATTTAAAAAAAAAAAATGTTTCCTCGTTTTGGCGAGGCGCGTCCCGTTCAACCTAGTCGGTTATATTAGGGCCCATGTCCAAATATAAAAGACTTCAGGTCTTCATACAATATATAAATCTTATATGCCCCGACATCCAGCTTTACACCGTGCAATAAATAAATGTGACAACTTATGTCACGTTCTGGCACATAACTTGAGAAGTCATTTACCACAACTGCTTTAAGTGGTGCCATAAATATATACTGTGTCATCTAAGTAATGTCTTCAGAACAAAACTTTTCTTGTGCCATTGTGATAACCAAGAGCTACACGAAATTCTTATTTTACCCTACACCTCCCTACCATGCTCCACTTTTTTTTTCCACACTTAGAAGAATCCAGTCGCGAAATCGCCACTTGAACCATAAATTACAACTGGAACATAAATTTACAGCCTTCGACAACTGGCGGTGATTACCTCAAAATTTTTACACTTTCGCCTGTTGTTACAGAAATATGGGCTAAGACCGTAAATTACTTTTATGTCAATAGTGTTGCAGACGTTGAATTGACATCAACACTTGAGTTGACTGTCATTATTAATGACATGGTGGGACTCATTCTCATATTGTCTGTTGTTACATGTGCCCCAAGATTTACCCCGGGGGTCTCTGAAGAGAGAACGGGGCTACTGCACCCCCACCCATGTCTTACAAGGTGACTAATATGAGGTTGTACACCAGGCTAGCAACCTCATTATGTCAAACGCGTTGCCACGGAAACCCCAACTGTAGCAGCATGTAATTGCTGGGTGTAGGATTCCTGTGGAACGACCTACCGTGGTTGCTCCATGTTTCGTAAGGAGCGCAATTTAAAATGATGATGATACCCCACGTGGTCTCCAGATAGTCTGTGATGATACCCCATGTGATCTAAAGTGGTCTATGATGATACCCCATGTGATCTCAAGTGGTCTATGATGATACTCCATGTGATCTCCAGTGGTCTATGATGATACCCCCTGTGATCTCCATTGTGGTCTATGATGATACCCCATGTGGTCTCCATTGTGGTCTATGATGATACTCCATGTGATCTCCATTGTGGTCTATGATGATACCCCTTGTGTACTCCAGTGCTCTATGATGATACCCCATGTGAACTCCAGTGGTCTATGATGATAACCCTTGTGATCTCCAGTGGTCTATGATGATACCCCATGTGATCTTCAGTGGTCTATGATGATACACCATGTGATCTCAAGTGGTTTATGATGATACCCCATGTGATCTTCAGTGGTCTATGATGATACCCCATGTGATCTTCAGTGGTCTATGATGATACCCCATGTGATCTCCAGTGGTCTATGATGATACACCATGTGATCTCCAGTGGTCTATGATGATACCCCATGTGATCTCAAGTGGTTTATGATGATACCCCATGTGATCTCCAGTGGTCTATGATGATATCCATGGGATCTCCATTGTGGTCTATGGTGTTACACCATGTGATCTCCATTGTGGTCTATGATGATACCCCATGTGATCTCCATTGTGGTATATGATGATATCCCATGTGATCTCCAGTGGTCTATGATGATACCGCATGTGATCTCCAGTGGTCTATGATGATACCCCATGTGATCTCTATTGTGGTCTATGATGATACACCATGTCATCTCCATTGTGGTATATGATGATACCCCATGTGATCTCCAGTGGTCCATGATGATATCCCATGGGATCTCCATTGTGGTCTATGATGATACACCATGTCATCTCCATTGTGGTATATGATGATACCCCATGTGATCTCCAGTGGTCCATGATGATATCCCATGGGATCTCCATTGTGGTCTATGGTGATACACCATGTGATCTCCATTGTGGTCTATGATGATACCCCATGTGATCTCCATTGTGGTCTATGATGATACCCCATGTGATCTCCATTGTGGTATATGATGATACCCCATGTGATCTCCAGTGGTCTATGATGATACCCCATGTGATCTTGTCGTAGATTTTTGATAGGGAAATTAAGACTTGGGTTGGTCCCTTCTGAATAGGTTAGAATAAGTGATAGTCACAGTGAGATGTGATAATAGAAATAGAGTTCCACGAGTGAGATGGTAGAAATTTATAGAGGCTGTCCCGGAAATCGAGAATCTCTCTCTCTCTTTCCGCCTATCTTCTACAACAGATCCAGAGGAGTCAGACAGTCTATAAAAATATATATATATATTAATATATATCTATCCACTCACGTGCACGCACATACAATTGACGACAGTTAGACACACAGACGTGGGAAAACTATAACAATGATTATATAGATATATTATGGGAACGAACTGACCACCACACTGAAATAAATGTAGGTATAGTTTAATTATCATAGTATACTTACATCACAACATATAAAATACATCAAAAGCATACATATAGTCATAAAAAATCAAGGAATGCTACAATAGTGATAGACCCGTTTGTATGGTCCTCCCCTGGATATATAGCTCACAGTCCCGTTAGAGAAAAGTGATAACCCCAAGGAGTTACAGATGCATATGATTGAGTCTATGGTTTCCCCCTTTTAAGGTATGGACAGACTTGATACTCTACTTTATTCTAGGGGTAAATATTGTTAGCAATAACTTGCATAAAGGAAGTTACAACGTGGGTGACTCAGACAAAGAACATCCTTCAGTCTACTTTCACTCAGTTCTTTCATCAGGGCCCTGATATACTTACAATCGTGTTGTGGTTCGCCGTCTGGCGCAAACTTTGGGACACTCACACACTTTTTATTTGTTACTGTCGTTAAATGAAGCGGATCCCAGCTCTCCAGATTTGTTTGTTTGTTTCATCAAAATGGATCCGGGGAGCGTCTGCTTCATGCGATAGTTATTTCAGACTAAAGTTAGTGTCACTTGACTCACGAGGTAAGAATTAGGCTTAAACGAGCACACAATGTCAGAACACGAGGTTTCCCTTAATTAGGAAGATGACCGGTGGACAACTTCTCTCAACAAATAATCTTGGTTCACCTCACACTTGGTCAAATAATGTCAGAAAGTTAATGTTTTAGATTTCTGTAATTTTTTTTCGCCACAAGGCAGCATGTACATTAGAGTTAGTGTAGAAATATGCACTGACTCAAAGGCCCAGTATAAGCATTTATTAGGTATGTCTCTGTACAAAACGCCGGCAAAGTTTGGGTTACCCCAGTATTCACTGAATAAAGAAAAAAACACATATGAAATATGTTACATATTATGTACTCAATATAACTTACGTTTTTAAAATGCAAGCGTACAGCTTGACTTATCATTTAAAACTTCCCGTGCAATAAGTTATATATTTAAAAATCATCAATCCTCATGAATTAGGAATACATGCGTATTCCGTCAACACTCATGAGGCATCTAGCATTATAAGTTAGTTTAGAAAAATTGTTCCCGTCTGATTATTTAGCAGTTAAATTAAATTCATTATAGCTACATTGTTGTTTAAGCTAGAAATTATAATTTATTCTGCTTTCCACTGAAACACGTCCCTAGAAAATAATACAGACTATATAAATTAAGCACTCTGCACCAAATCTAACTAGTGAAATATGAAATAAGCGATTATCCCTTTAAACACTTTACAAAATATTAGATAATTATTATAATATATACCTCAACACACAGAACTACAGGTAATCGCACACTTTAGAATTATACGCTGATATATTTATTTGAAGTCTAGAGCTCGGTAAATTTCCGAACAAACTAGGGCTTCGCTATACAGCTTATTCTATTCGCGAACAACCTGTCTACTGCGAATTTTGAGGACTGAATGAAAATAAAGTTTAACATTCTGGTTATATCTATTTCCAGACAAATGGTCCCACTTTATTTCGCCAAACGAAATAATCTCCCCTTTCCGTCTAAAACACCTTACCTCAACTAGAAAACTACCATGAACTGACACTCGTGCGTTTTCACACCTCACGCTGACCAGGCCAACAGTGAATGCCTTGTCAGCTGGGATTTCCAGACAAATGTCTCAAACTGCGCCGAGGAGATGTCGGCTATCGCGCCTCACCTAAGCGCTCAGCCGACGCAACTCGTTGTGGCAGGTGAAAATGCAGACAACTTTGTCGCCTATAGGTCTGGCGAAAGCGAATATTCACAGTGTATTTCGTCTGGTGCAGGGAATGCTGTAGACATATGTCTGCTCCTATGTCTGGCCAGTCGAATATATTCACAGTTTCGTCCACTGACACCTAATGCAATAGAATGCATTGTAACGCTCTCTCTCTGACACGTTATGTCATAAATGCGTTTACCAGTATGAGAAAAAAAATGGTAAAGTTGAGAATGGGGAAGAAAATATTTTTCGCAAACGAATGGATGCGAAAAATAACGGAAAAAGGTAAAGAGTGATAATAAAATAGAGGACACGGGTGAAAGAAAAAGAAGAGGTTATAGGCAAGTTATGATCAATAAACTCTCTGTGACAGAACGTCCCCCCTTTAAGATATGGAATCACTCCATGTCTACGTTATGGAAATAAATTTCCTATATCCGTAGCTTCAGTGTGTCTGTCTTCTTCCCTCTCATCTCCCCCCTCCATCTCTCTCCAATTCCTACTCAAGTCTGCTCCCAAAGTTTCCTTTCTCTGGAATGTCTCCCATGCACGCTTGAAAGAGCGTCGCCGCTTCTGACATTTTTCAAAGATTTCGTGTGTGTGCAGTGGAGTTTCCCTGCCACTATCGTCATCTTCGTCAGTTTTGGCGATCTCAGGAGATGGTCGGGGGTTGGCACTGGTTTTTCCAAGTATCTCTTTAACAGATTTAAATGGAAAACCTTTTCCTTTCCTTGAATAGAGATCTGGTAGTTAGCCTTAGAAATCTTTTTCCGGACGGTAAACGGCCCTTGCCATCCGATCATCAGTTGGTTGTTTCCGGTAGGGAGTAACACCAAAACTTTATCTCCTGCTTCCAGTTCTCTCTCTTTCGCGACTTTCCTGTATCGGTTAGCGTGCTTTGTGCGTGCTCGCTTAAAGTTAGTCGTTGCTAGGTCCCATCCTAGTTTCAACCTTCCTTTTAAATCCGACACATATTTACTTGCTGAGACAACTGTCTCATTAGCCTTCTGGTCTGTCAGCGACCAAAGTAAGGCTTCAAGCGGGCCCTTAATGGGTCTGCCGAATAAAAGCGTAGCTGGCGGAAATCCTGTGGAAGTATGAGGAGATTCTCTGTAGCCAAATAAAGCTGCAGGAATACAAAGATCCCAATCTTCAGGTTTCACTTGTGCCAGTTTACTTAACATCATGTTGAGGTTTCCATTAACACGTTCCACGAGCACATTTCCGGCCGGAGTATAAGGCTTTGTGTAGATGTGTTTGGTCCTCAAGATCTTCACGATCTCATCCATCAACAGGTTTCGGTATGGAGATCCGTTATCCGTCAACACTTGCTGAGGGAATCCCAACCGAGTGAAAATCTGCACTAGGGCTTCTGCGACATGCTTGGTATCTGCGCATGTTAGCGGGATAGCTTCTGCCCATAAAGTGCATGTATCGACTAAGGTCAGGATGTACCTGTTCCTTCTTTTAGTCCTTTCTAAGGGTCCTAAAATGTCGATCACCACCCGTTCGAATGGTGTTCCCACTATTGGCATTTCCCCCAACGAGACTGGGGGTGCCCGTTGCTTGGGTGGCACACGTTGGCACTGGGCACAGGATTTGACATATCTGATAATATCAGTATTTACTCCTGGCCACCAATAATGAGTGGTTATCCGTTGGTTTGTGGCGTTCTGTCCCATATGTCCGCTGAAGGGAAGAGAGTGCCCCATTTCTAGGATTTGGCTTCTGTACTGTTTCGGTACTAGGAGCTGGTTGTAACCTTGGTCAGGCTTGCCCGTTCTGCGATAAAGTACGCCATCCTTAGAAAAAATGTCTCCGTGCTGTCTGGGTTCCTTAGCCATGGGCAGTTTCCTAAAGCAGGGTGCCAAAGTAGGGTCCTTTTGTTGCGCTTCTTTAAGTTCCATAGGTAACAAATTAGGCGCAGACTCCCGTTCCTTCTTGGTTTGCCCTCTTGTAGTTACTGCTGCCACAATCGGCTCTTCCGGTTTCCCAATAAACATGTATCTACCGCCAAGTATGACTGGGTAGATGGGGTCATCCATAACAGCCGCTTTGATCACACCTCTGACAAAGTCAGAGTGTATCTCCACCAATGCAATGGGAAGCGCTGTAGGTGCATCACTCCTAGAAACTCTACAAAGTTTGACGGTCTCTCCTGTCTCTTGACCGGGTTTAACCAGGTTTCTGGCAACAATGCAATCATACGAAAGCCCCGTGTCAAATAAATAAGAAGTTTGAGAACCGTTCAATGTAACAGTACCTCGCGTTGAGGGTGTATCCCCAACAGGTTGGGAATCACTGTCAATAATTCCGCCTTGTGAGACTGTTAGTAAGCATCCGATGCGTTTAGGCTCGGTGTGCTCACTCTGATCATTAGTCCCATGCTCAGGAGTTCTTCCTTTGCCACCTTGTCCTTTCTGGCTGCGCTGCCATGAAGGGCGGTCGGGTTGATCAGACTGTTTACTGTGGTTGGGGTACTTGTTTTTGTAGCACTTGGATTTTTCAGGAGGGGGGTTTTGAGGTCCAGTTTCTCTGTGGTTATTCTGATTTGAGGCATGAGAAGATTGGTCTAGATTATTCTTTCGAAAATGCTCTTCTGTCGGTTTCCGTTTTGTGGCCGGAAATTCGGCCAGCGCATTTTGATAGTGCTCAGACTTTTCTAAGATGTCTTCAAGCTTTTCTGCCCCCTGCTCAGCTAGAAATCTCCGGGTATCAGCAGACAAAGTGTTCTTTATTTGTTCGGTTAAAACAAATTCCTCAAGACCTTCATAGGTAGAGGGGAAATGTGAAAGCTCAAGGCACTTTGTCAGATATCCCTTTAGACGAGATGAGAACTGCTGAAAAGTTTCAGAGCTCTCCTTCCTGCTGTTGCGAAACAGTTGCAGAAACTTTCGCGCATTCATTTCAAAGCGCTCCAGCAAAGCTTTCTTCAACAAGTCATAGTTGTCTTGTTTGCCACTTTCCAGTTTAGAATAAACATCATGTCGTGGAATATTCTAATCCACATATATAAATTATCAAGTAAATATAAAGCCTAATAAATACATATAATAAAGAAAGGAAGAAGAATGGTAAATAACAGTGCTGTCACAAGGAATGTACTCGAAATCCCCTTTGTTTTATGCTTCGTCTGCAAATTGTAACGCTTTCACGTTGATAGTAAAAGCCTACTATATTATTACCCGCTTTCTTCAATGAAAGTGTGCTGTATTTCTTGGAAAAACATTGAGAGGCAGACTGCGTAATGACCTAAATTAATCCTAACATTAATTATACTGCGTTACCAAAACGAACGAACAGATGGACTCAAATAGAAAGAGAGAGGGAGGGCTGAAAATCAGGAACGCATGCAACACGCGTCGCGCGATACACAATTACTACTATTACGCGTGTAAGGCCACATGCACTAACTTTTTTTTTCAGACGGACAGTGATAAATTCACTACCCTTCCCAGAGTTAGGTTTTTAAATCCTGAAAAACGCTTATAAGGAAAGATGACAATAGATGGGTTTACGTTTGAAAACATTACAGTACCCAGACAGCACATCTTCGAAACAGGAGGTAGAAGAAATTGCATATTTTGAACGCAGCCACTTAGCTCTTTTAAATTTGTTTATTTGGGTTCCTTAGGGCTTGCTGACAAAGAATATGTAAAACGTTACGCAAATAGTCTAGGAATTAACAAGTTATAACCAAAATAAAATAGTGGGGATGCCTGACAGCATGAAATCATTTCTGCTCATAAAATTTTTTTATAACGTGTTTGAAAAAAACCTTGCGTACGGAAATAGCCTACCATGTAAACTCCAAATTGATTGGAGCGCAACAAATATAAGACTAAACACGATTGGTCGGACTATAAATACTATCTTTGGTTGTTAGGGGAGACGTAGGAAGGTAAGATTTTTTCAAACACTTGTCGAAACGTGGCTCCATTGGCCAGACTCGCTGATATAATCACTTAGGAGCGTTAGTTCGAGACCACTAGTTCAAATAAGCTTGATAAAGCAACAGTGCGTTGAAGCCAGCTCATATTTTTGCTAAAATAAAAGCCTGGAACATAAGCAGATGGGAATTTGTGCCAGAATTCATTGCTAATCAACGTATCTGTGTTTGTTTCCATGAATTGTGGTAAGCTTGAAACATTCAGTATCTTTTAATGAAAATTGAATGTGAATTGTTAATTTATGCCTGTATATATGTGTAGTTCAGTAGCAAACATGATGTAAAGCCTATAATGCTCCAGCCTGAACAGAAGGTGTCGGAGGACAGTAAAACGGCATGGAATGGCCAAACCGTACACTGACACCTGGATGATTGACTAGAAAGAAATAATGCTGGAAGTGCAGAGGCGTAGTAACCATTAAGGAGGTTAATACTGGTATAAAGTATTTCAGATGAAGCTGACAGTTGGCCTAACGCTCTGAACTCAATGTTTGTGATGTATTGTGCTCAGTGTAGAACTAGAGTATCAATTAGTTATGAAGTAGAAGGTACATCCTTCTTGTTTTCAGGGACCGTGGTCTTGATGGTATTGAGCAGCACCTGGTCAGAGCTTTGCTGAATCCAGAGTCGGACAGCATACTCCTTGGTCCCCCTAGCTATCAGTGAGGTGTCTCCAGAGCCCAGGGGAGAAATCGAGCAGAGGAGTCTCTTCCTGCCGCCATCACGCAAGATAAGCTGATGTGGCCAGCTGAGCTCAAAATTATGTACCCCCATCTTAAAATAACATTGTAACATAAACTTAAGAGGGGAAGTAAATTGTTTTAATAACAGGAACTGAGAACATCTCCAATACTAGCTCCCATAAAGACAAACTATTGAAGTCATGATGACAAATACCAACAGAGCTTGAACAAAACAAAACCAGTATTACCTCATATTACTACTACACAACTGACACACATAGGATACTTTTAATAATATATGTCACTACAATATTCATATTGAGAAATTCTGTACATATAACTTGTAATTAAAATTGATTGTGATTCCTGGTTCCCTTTGTATTTGAATCAGGACACATATTCATTCATAACAGCAATGAATACATATTGTTATTTGAAAAGTTATCAGTGACTCCTTTAAGATATCCTTTAGAGTGTTATATGTATGTGAGTGTCACAGTGTTGTCAAGTGTGGTGGAATAAATTAAATTGTTTATCTGTCTGTTGTTGTTATGACTTACACTTCATCATACACATACCCTAGACATACAACGTAGTCATCACACTATTCCAGAATAATTCTGACTGAGATATATATATATATGTGGCAGCAAGTAAGGTTATCTATAATACACTACTCTTATTAGATATAGATACCTTCACAGCTGATCTCAGTCAGTACACTAAGTCCCCTATAAATATTTATAACATCCCACTTCACCACACATCATAAGCAGAACCTTTAAGGGCCTGGGAAAGTTTCATACTCCAACGCGACCTCTCTAAACCGTACAGAGTTGCCATTTTCTCAAATTTTTCTAACCATGTGTCAATCTTCTCATTAGGACAAGGGAAAGACTCAAGAGTGAAAGACATAGCGTTGAGTTGAAGAGATTGAGTGTTAGACGGATCAGTTAATGAAGAATGAGGAGATGACTCTCCATTGCTGGAGGTAGAGGCAGCACCACGACTTTGGAATTCTAGAATTTTAAGAGCCAACTCATGCTGTCTCTCTTTCCTCATGCTGTCTCTCCTTCCCTCGTTCCTCATGCTGTCTCTCCTTCTCTCGTTCGTTCGCCCTGGGAATTTCCCTTTCCTCGTCCATCTTCCTCTGCTCTCTAGTTTCGGCTGCTTTCCTCTCCGCATCATATCTGTCAAGTTCGTCTCTGACAAAAGCTTTCACTTCTTCTCCTTCCAAACCTTCTTCTCTTGCCTCGTCCCTGAGGAGTTGTCTAAGCTTCGCCCTCTCTGCCATAATAAATCAGTGGCTGCGACTTAGACGAGAAAGAGATAAGAAAAGGATACACTGGTTCCTACCACTTACGAGAAAATACCAAAAAAAGATGATATACTTTAACCTGGGATACCTCCTCCTATACTATAGTATCTAACTATCGCTGCTATTAATCGGCAGTAAAGCACCTAATGTAGACGACTACGCCAAATAAATGGTAGATAAAGATTACTCACTGAAAAATACGTTGCTACAGTGGAAACAAAATAATTATTGCAAAAATTTAAGGAGAAAAAAAAATCCCTTAATTTTAAATCCACTATCAAGTTCACCCCTGAAGACAGTTAGGGTAAGGGAGGCAATTAATCTGGACAAATAGTCCGAAACGCACTCCTTAACTTAGTTCAAACACCTTCCTGCTTCAGAACCCTTGTGAATGTTATACACTTACAAACTTTACCAGCGTTTAGTATTACGAAATCAGTAATTAACATATATTCCGACAAAATCAACCTGTAACTCAAATGTATATATGCTCAAAAATGCTGTGGAAAAACCAATTATTAATTGTATGGTCAGCACGCCCATAAACAGATCGATACGTCTAGGGGATAAATTATTTTTAAAAAGTACAAAACTCACAAGACATCACACTCTTACTCTATATCAGAATAAAGAACATTAATCCTGCAAACGAGCTGATATTCGTATTTGCTCAGGACTAGGGTTCAATTCCCGGAAAAACGAGCCACCATTCTGTCGTAGATTTTTTATAGGGAAATTAAGACTTGGGTTGGTCCCTTCTGAATAGGTTAGAATAAGTGATAGTCACAGTGAGATGTGATAATAGAAATAGAGTTCCACGAGTGAGATGGTAGAAATTTATAGAGGCTGTCCCGGAAATCGAGAATCTCTCTCTCTCTTTCCGCCTATCTTCTACAACAGATCCAGAGGAGTCAGACAGTCTATAAAAAATATATATATATTAATATATATCTATCCACTCACGTGCACGCACATACAATTGACGACAGTTAGACACACAGACGTGGGAAAACTATAACAATGATTATATAGATATATTATGGGAACGAACTGACCACCACACTGAAATAAATGTAGGTATAGTTTAATTATCATAGTAAACTTACATCACAACATATAAAATACATCAAAAGCATACACATAGTCATAAAAAATCAAGGAATGCTACAATAGTGATAGACCCGTTTGTATGGTCCTCCCCTGGATATATAGCTCTCAGTCCCGTTAGAGAAAAGTGATAACCCCAAGGAGTTACAGATGCATATGATTGAGTCTATGGTTTCCCCCTTTTAAGGTATGGACAGACTTGATACTCTACTTTATTCTAGGGGTAAATATTGTTAGCAATAACTTGCATAAAGGAAGTTACAACGTGGGTGACTCAGACAAAGAACATCCTTCAGTCTACTTTCACTCGGTTCTTTCATCAGGGCCCTGATATACTTAAAATCGTGCTGTGGTTCGCCGTCTGGCGCAAACTTTGGGACACTCACACACTTTTTATCTGTTACTGTCGTTAAATGAAGCGGATCCCAGCTCTCCAGATTTGTTTGTTTGTTTCATCAAAATGGATCCGGGGAGCGTCTGCTTCATGCGATAGTTATTTCAGACTAAAGTTAGTGTCACTTGACTCACGAGGTAAGAATTAGGCTTAAACGAGCACACAATGTCAGAACACGAGGTTTCCCTTAATTAGGAAGATGACCGGTGGACAACTTCTCTCAACAAATAATCTTGGTTCACCTCACACTTGGTCAAATAATGTCGGAAAGTTAATGTTTTAGATTTCTGTAATTTTTTTTCGCCACAAGGCAGCATGTACATTAGAGTTAGTGTAGAAATATGCACTGGCTCAAAGGCCCAGTATAAGCATTTATTAGGTATGTCTCTGTACAAAACGCCGGCAAAGTTTGGGTTACCCCAGTATTCACTGAATAAAGAAAAAAACACATATGAAATATGTTACATATTAATAATAATAATATAATAGCCCCTTCAGTCATAACTGACTATGGGAATGCGCCCCTGAGGTGACAGCCCTCAGCTGCTTATTTTCCTGGTGCTCCTTTCGACGTTTTCTCCTCACCTCTGCTTCTTGTGTGAGCCTCTCTTCGCCCAATCTGAGGTGGCGCCGTAAATAGCATCGCCACTTAGTGCGATCGGCAGCTTCATCCTCCCATGTTGCTGGATCCATGTCCAGTGCCCTTATATCTCTCTTGCACACATCTTTGAACCTCAGCTGTGGTCGCCCAACTGTTCTCTTGCCATCTGCTAATTGTCCGTAGAAGATATCTTTTGGGATGCGACCATCATCCATGCGGCGAACATGGCCAAGCCAGCGAAGTCTGCGTTGTCTAAGAAGCGTATACATACTTTGAAGGCCAGCACGTGACAACACCTCGACATTTGTCACTTTATCTTTCCACGAGATGCCGAGGATGCGGCGTAGACACCGCAAATGGAAGGTATTGAGCCTTCTTTCTTGCATAGCATAGGTCGTCCAGGTCTCGCTGCCATATAGGAGTGTGCTGGTGACGCAGGCATTATATACCGCAGCTTTGGTCTTCATTGTGAGTTTAGAGTTTCCCCAAACACGCGATGTGAGGCGGGCAAAGGTAGCTGCAGCTTTGCCAATGCGGCTGTCGATTTCTGTATCCAGTGAGAGTTTGTCATTGATGGTAGACTCTAGGTATGTGAAGTTGGGCACGACTGCTAATTTTTAGTTATCGATAGTGATAACTGGTGCTGCACTCACATTCTGACTCATTACGTTCGGTTTCTTTAGACTTATTGTGAGGCCAAAGTCCTTGCATGCTTTAGTGAAGCGATTCATCAAGCTCTGAAGCTCCTGTTGGCTTTGAGTGACGACTGCAGCATCATCAGCGAACAACAAGTCTCTTATAGTGACCCTTCTGATTTTTGTTTTTGCCTTCAGCCTTGAAAGATTAAACAGACGGCCATCTGACCTAGTGTGAAGGCATATTCCTTCAGTTGCATCTCTGAATGCATGTTTCAAGAGTAAGGCAAAGAAGATTCCGAAGAGGGTTGGAGCCAGAACACAGCCTTGTTTAACGCCACTTCGTATATCAAAGGGCTGTGACGTGCTTCCAGCATATTGGACTGTTCCCTTCATATTATGTACTCAATATAACTTACGTTTTTAAAATGCAAGCGTACAGCTTGACTTATCAGTTAAAACTTCCCGTGCAATAAGTTACATATTTAAAAATCATCAATCCTCATGAATTAGGAATACATACGTATTCCGTCAACACTCATGAGGCATCTAGCATTATAAGTTAGTTTAGAAAAATTGTTCCCGTCTGATTATTTAGCAGTTAAATTAAATTCATTATAGCTACATTGTTGTTTAAGCTAGAAATTATAATTTATTCTGCTTTCCACTGAAATACGTCCCTAGAAAATAATACAGACTATATAAATTAAGCACTCTGCACCAAATCTAACTAGTGAAATATGAAATAAGCGATTATCACTTTAAACACTTCACAAAATATTAGATAATTATTATAATATATACCTCAACACACAGAACTACAGGTAATCGCACACTTTAGAATTATACGCTGATATATTTATTTGAAGTCTAGAGCTCGGTAAATTTCCGAACAAACTAGGGCTTCGCTATACAGCTTATTCTATTCGCGAACAACCTGTCTACTGCGAATTTTGAGGACTGAATGAAAATAAAGTTTAACATTCTGGTTATATCTATTTCCAGACAAATGGTCCCACTTTATTTCGCCAAACGAAATAATCTCCCCTTTCCATCTAAAACAACTTACCTCAACTAGAAGACTACCATGAACTGACACTCGTGCGTTTTCACACCTCACGCTGACCAGGCCAACAGTGAATGCCTTGTCAGCTGGGATTTCCAGACAAATGTCTCAAACTGCGCCGAGGAGATGTCGGCTATCGCGCCTCACCTAAGCGCTCAGCCGATGCAACTCGTTGTGGCAGGTGAAAATGCAGACAACTTTGTCGCCTATAGGTCTGGCGAAAGCGAATATTCACAGTGTATTTCGTCTGGTGCAGGGAATGCTGTAGACATATGTCTGCTCCTATGTCTGGCCAGTCGAATATATTCACAGTTTCGTCCACTGACACCTAATGCAATAGAATGCATTGTAACGCTCTCTCTCTGACACGTTATGTCATAAATGCGTTTACCAGTATGAGAAAGAAAATGGTAAAGTTGAGAATGGGGAAGAAAATATTTTTCGCAAACGAATGGATGCGAAAAATAACGGAAAAAGGTAAAGAGTGATAATAAAATAGAGGACACGGGTGAAAGAAAAAGAAGAGGATATAGGCAATTTATAATCAATAAACTCTCTGTGACAGATCTCCATTGTGGTCTATGATGATACCCCATGTGATCTCCATTGTGGTGTATGATGATACCCCATGTGATCTCCAGTGGTCTATGATGATACCCCATGTGATCTCCACTGGTCTATGATGATACCCCCTATTATCTCCATTGTGGTATATGATGATACCCCATGTGACCTCCAGTGGTCTATGATGATACCCCATGTAATCTCCATTGTGGTCTATGATGATACCCCATGTGATCTCCAGTGGTTTATGATGATACCCCATGTGATCTCCATTGTGGTCTATGATGATACCCCATGTAATCTCCATTGTGGTCTATGATGATACCCCATGTGATCTCCAGTGGTCTATGATGATACCCCATGTGATCTCCATTGTGGTCTATGATGATACCCCATGTGATCTCCATTGTGGTCTATGATGATACCCCATGTGATCTCCAGTGTTCTATGATGAAACCCCATGTGATCTCCAGTGGTCTATGATGATACCCCTTGTGAACTCAAGTGGTCTATGATGATACCCCTTGTGAACTCCAGTGGTCTATGATGATACCCCTTGTGAACTTCAGTGGTCTATGATTAGACCAAGACGATACAAAACTGTTGCTCCCGCAGACATATCGTAAGAAATAATGACAGAGACTGGCGACCCCACCACGTAAAACTAATTGCTACATTAACCACCATTGTACGCTCACGGAAAGTGCTTTAGCACACCTTCAACATGGACGATTTTACCCCATGCTCCTTAGAGAGAACAAAAGAATGGATGGATAAATAGATGTGCGTCTTATTAGCTTGTGTACATTCTTTTAGTACGTTATTGTGCTGTGTGTGGTGTTAGTAGTAAATTAAACAACTGTATAGGGTGGGGTGAAAGAGGCTTTGTAATGTTTGTATATACAGATTTCTTTGTGATAGAAAATCAGTACTTTGCCAGTTTTACATTACATATTAAAGATAAATAAACCAAATAAATATCGGCAGACCTTGCACATAAACGCTATATAAATAATAGATCAAAGACAGAAAGAGTGGCTGACATGTATTTTATATATATATATATATATATATATATATATATATATATATATATATATATATATATATATATATATATATATATATATATATATATATATATATATATATATATATATATATAACTATGCACATACACAAAGATAGTTAAATATCTAGCTGACTATACATGCACCAAGACAGATAGATGGACAGACTAATGGGAGAACGGATAGATTGATATACACAATGACAGTTTTATACCTGTGCTCCTAGTTTCCCTTCCCGTATTCGAGGAATGTCTGTATGTACCTCAGGCCAGTTTTGTAAGTCGATGCTCCAGACAGAATTGTTTACTTTCTCTCGATATTGCCATGGGAGATCGTTATGCCTGAAAAAGTTAACCACATGGTAACTTAGTGTTTGTTAACCCTTTAGCAAGCTAGAGTTTCTAGAGCTGGGGTCATTACTGGTCGATCTTGATCTACTGCTAGATCTCAAGGGATGTTGTGTTAAATCTGTAAGTGGCAGAGGAAGGGAAGGAATAATTCTTAACCTAGGCAAATTTCGGCTTAGCCCTCTCCAGCCGCCAGTTGAAAGCGCGGTCTCCCGAGGATTAAATGTACCTTTTCCGTGTTCCCAGTGAATATCCACGGGCTTGCTGAAAGGAAAGCGATTTATTTTCTTTGAACTGAAGTTAGCATTCAATAAAATATAATTTTATAAGAATTATCCACCATTCTGTCGATGGAATTGCAGAAAGCAGATCGTGCGGGAGAGAACAAAGTTACTTATATTCTGCACTTATTTCAAGTACTCATAAACCTGAAAGGAGATATGATTTTAGCAAAGTATACCTTTAGAAAGTAGACACACAGCTCTGGGGTTGCCTATCGCTGCTGTAGAGTTCAGTGTTCAAACTTTGTTGTTAATCGGGTAACTTTATTACCAATCCTGCTTGATTTCACGATGCAGTACTTAGAGTTATATTTTATAACGTCACAGTTACCGCGGTCCAGGGTCTAAACATGGTAGCGTCATGTTCCAGTCTACCCAGCTGTAAGTGGGTACACGACTTTTCTCGTGAGTTAGGGAGCAAAGACAGCGAGGAAGGGAATTGGTCACCCCACCTCATAAAAAGCTGGACTTAATGTAGGGAAATCTCTAACACTTCACTCCGCTACGGTACTTTCTGCTACAGGATTTGACTGGCTCAGCAGTTAGAGCTCTTGCCTCTAGTGGCACAGTTACCGGGTTCTAGGATAGAAAACTCGCAGCGTCACGCTCCAGTCTACCCAGCTGTAAATGGATATCTGACTCTGTTTTTGAGTCAGAGAGGGCAACGGCAGCAAGGAAAGGAACTGATCACCCCACTAGACCAAGTATAGTGAAGTCTCTAACACTTCACTGCCCTCCGTTAGTATCTTCTATGGGACTGCCTTTACCGTGTCACAATGGCGCCGGTATGTTACGGAGAACAAAAAGTGAAGGAAAACTAACAATGTAAATGATTGGGCATGTGATGAGGAGAGTTGGTATGTAGCCCACTACATTACCCTGTAGAGACCACATGTCACACACACACACACACGCACACGCACGCACGCACGCACGCGCACACACACACACACACACACACACACACACACCACACACACGAGCATGAACCAGTCAATCAAAACAATTTATTTAATTCAGCCACCCAAGAGGTGGAGGATCCAGCATCAAGTAGGTTAGTCACGTGATAAGAGAAAGTCGTAGAAGGTCTAGACTGCTTACTCATCTCCTTTCTCCTAGGAAAATCTCCAGATCGAGTATCTAGAATGTTCGAAGACTAAATGAGCACAGAAAATCTGCACGTGTGTCAGCAGAAATTGAAAAATTGGCATCATGGGATTGAGTGAAGCATGATGGAAAGGAATGGAAACAAGTAAAGGAAAAAAAGTTTCAGGGATCCACTTTTATTGGATGCACTTATAAAAAGAAAGAAATGTTCCATACATTCTATTGTTCAGAACAAAAATGGATGTCCCTTTATCATTAATATGTAATTCGGCACATCTTTAACAAACTATATACAGTGCATTTGTTAATGGTATGATGAATTTCTGATTAATGATACGAGGACACACACTTTTATTCCATGCAAAAGAATGTGTTGGGGGCATGTCTTTTCTTATGTATTTGGTAAAATAACAAAGGTGGTCCATAAACATTGTTTTTCCCTGTATTTCATTTTATGACTTTAAGTTATAACTGATTACACTGGACAACAGCCAAAATGTATCCGAGACAAAAAAAGCTATTGTTAACTAATTTGGACATGCTGATCACGAATAGAAAACGTTAGAAGAAGTTAACACCTTTAAATATCTCGGGGGTCCACTATATGTAGTGATGGAAGATCAAGTAAAGAAATCAAGACAAGACTTGAGATGGCCTCAGCTGCCATGACAAGGTTGAATGTGATCTGGAAAAGTAACATCAGTTTTCCTGTGAAGATCAAATTATACAAATCACTTGTATTATCTATTCTCTTGTATGGGTGTGAGAGCTGGACACTCACTGCAGATACGGAGCGAAGGATTCAGGCTTTCGAGCATAAATGTTATAGAAGAATTTTGCGCATTTGCTATAAAGAGCACAAAACAAATGTCTATGTTAGAGAGAAGATAAACATCTATGCAGGCCACCAAGAACCACTTTTGTCAATAGTGAAACGTCGAAAGCTTGCCTGGTTTGGGCATGTAACTCGTCATGACTCCCTTTCGAAAACGATCCTTCAGGGAACAGTCGAAGGTAAACGGAGAAGAGGAAGGCAGAGAAAATCCTGGGCTGATAACATCAAAGAATGGGCAGGACACGGTTTTTCCACACTTGTACGCATTGCTGAGGATAGAGAGCAGTGGAGGACCCTGTCTGCTGATGCTTCCACCATGGCACCCCTACGACCCATGACGGGTTACGGGCTGAGATGAGATGAGGATCACGAATATGAACTTAAAAATCGCGAATTAGCTCTAGTTTTTCAAGATCGGGGGGGGGGGGGGAAAGAGGAGAGAGAGGGGGGAGGGGAGGGGGGGAGGGTTGTCAGTAGGCTGGTGGCTTCACCTTCCCGACGCGAACGACCCAACCTTTCTCTTTTCTATAGCCCTGGCACGTGATTCCCCACGAGACGGATAGCCTTGAGCGCCAATTGGATGACGCAGTCTGTAGCAGTCATTGCAACCACATTTCCTCCTTGTCATCAATTTTGTTGTAGATTATGTGTGTAGATTATATGTTCAAGATACCTCGTGAATGTGTGAACAGCGCGGATTATTTTTGCTAAATTGTGGACAAATAACTTTGCTATCACAACGGCGACCCATTTTACACCGATGATAAAGAAAGCTTACAGCCTTTATTTTGGTTGTGAGATCGGTGAGCAGGACCAGTATTGGGCCCCACACATATGTTGTCAATCCTGTGCAACGAATCTGCGCTGCTGGTTGAACCGAAAAAGACGATCGATGCGTTTTGCAGTTCCAATGGTGTGGAGGGAACCGACAAACCATCTTACTGATTGTCACTTTTTGCATGACTCCTCCAATTGGACATGGTATTTCTAAGAAGAAAAAGCGGCCTGTGGCCTATCCGAATATTCCACATGCTATGCGGCCAGTGCCTCACGGGGAAGGACTTCCTGTTCCGGACCCACCATTATCTAATACTCTGGATGATGAAGAAGATAATAAGGCTAGTGGACATCCGTCACCTGTGAAAGCATCTACATCAAGAGATCCCGATTTCGCGCCTATTGAAGAGTCTGCACAGCCACATAAAATTACCCAGAGTGAATTGAATGATCTAGTAAGAGATCTAGAATTGCCAAAAAAATAAAGCAGAGCTGTTGGGGTCCAGACTGCAGCAATGGAATCTTCTAGAAGAGAATGTGCATGTGTCTATGTTTCGTGCTCGGCAAAAAGATCTGCTTCCATATTTCAAAATGACAGATAACCTCATTGTTTGAAACAACTGTTACACACCATCAACTATGACAAGTATAAGTGGCAGATTTGTGGTTACCTGAAGGTCATTGCCATCTTGATGGGGCTACAGCAGGGTTACACAAAGTTTTGCTGTTTCCTCTATCTGAGGGACAGCCGTGCCAGGACTTCCCACTACAAGAAAAAGGATTGGCCCCCATACGACAATCACTTGAACCGAGGAAAAAGAATGTACTTAACGAACCACTTGTAGAATCCCACAAGATCGTTCTTTCTCATCTCCACATCAAACTTGGACTAATGAAGAATTTTGTAAAGGCCATGGATCGAAATGGGGCAGGATTTTTATACCTTCGTGATAAATTTCCAAGACTTAGTGAGGCCAAAATCAAGGAAGGTGTATTTGTCGGTCCACAGATACGTCAGCTCTTCCGAGATCAGCGTTTTGATGATATCTTCACAGGTGATGAACAGGTAGCTTGTAATGCTTTCCAGCAAGTGGCCACCAAACGTTTTAGGAAACAATAAGGCTGACAATTACCAAGAGCTTGTAGAAACCCTCTTGCAGAGCTACAAGAGACTAGGGTGCAACATGTCTTTGAAATTACACTTTTTACACTCTCATCTAGATTTCTTCCCTGCTAACTGCGGTGTGTCAGTGACGAGCATGGGGAACTATTTAATCAGGACATTACTACCCTCGAAGAAAGGTACCAAGGGAAATGGAATGCAGCAATGCTAGCAGACTGTTGTTGGACCCTTGTGAGAGATGCTCCAGAAACTCATTACAAGCGACAGGCAAAAAGGTGTCGATGTGAATCATTTCCGCTATGAGCATTATTATCATATGGTATATATATGAAAATGTGTACAACTTGTTTTATAGGTATTTTAAAAAACTAGAGCTAATCTGGTGTTTTAACGGCCATTTTCATATTCAGCAGCCCGAACAACATAAAGGTAACTTGGTTTAATCTCAGATACACACAAAAAGTCAAAATTTGTTGTCCAGTGTAATTAGTTGAATGGATCAGTCGCCACTTCTGCCTAGAAAAGATTTAACAGAATTAAAATTTACCAAGAAAGGGACTTACCGTAAATACTCGAGTATAAGTCAATCCAACTTTAAGCTGACCCTTAGGCTTTAGGGCTTAAAATCTTCGACAATGTTGGACCCGATTATAAGTCGAATGAGTTATTCATTGATTTAGAATTCCTGCATTGCACTGAAATTTCCTTGGCTTTCTACAATTTGTTTTTTCACTTTCAGCTTAACCCTTTCCGTTCAGAAGCTTGAAATTGCCCGATTAATATGTAAAATGGATGTGAGAATAAATTAATTCAGTACATCAGATATGAGAAGAAAAAAAAGGGCAGAATGTCAGACAGACCTGCGTGCCTAATTCTCAACCCTTTGAAATTAAAGTTCGTTCGCCTGGAAAGTCGGATTACTTGTATCGGTCGTTGCTAAGTAGCAAACATGATCTCGATATTTAGCGAGACTTGAGTTATAAATAGATTTCCATTATATTAAAATGCTTTCTTTTTCTGAATTTATTTTTTAGAGGCCATCGATATTACAACTTTTTGGGAATTTTTTAAAGCCAATGCTCCCGGGCAGTCGAAAGTTTTCTTCGAGATCTTCTTCTTCATTCGTCCTAAAAAGGACGTTGGTTGCATTGTGTCCGTTTACAGCGAAGCTGCGATGTTTGTGTCTTTTGGCCGACACATCCAACCTCAGCATGGCATTTTTTGGGACCGGGTTAGCCTTCCCTCTTTAATCCCTACTCACTCAGCGAGACTGGAGTGATGCAGCCTGTTTCCAGAACCACCCCTTGGAGGTGGAGTAGGGTCTTGGTCAGCTCTGGTTCTGACCCTGACGCAAGCAGTCTAGCAATGGGTTGCTGACTGCATTGCTCACTGCTGACGCTCTGAGAAGTGACCTGTTAATTGATCAGGCCGCTAACGGTGGTGCTGAATCAGATTTGGATATTGAATAAGGGCCAGATTTACTATGACAGGGACACTGAAAGTGAATCGAGTGAAAGGAGTTGTGCTGTAACTGATAGATCAAAAGAAGGAGGCTGGTCATTAAGCGTACTCTAGTTGAAATGTGTGACTTTAAAGAAATTCAAACATGTATTACTTAAGATATTTTGATCAAAACGTTTAATGAAGCATCAAGTTTATATTTAAAGGATACCAGTGAGCGGCGGTAAGAGGGCACTGATCTGTTTCATACATTTTTTAAAACTCGAATATAAGTCGGGAGATATGATTTTTAACGTCCAAAAGGGGAAAAATGTATCGGCTTATACTCGAGTGTACACGATAAGTGCAAAGTTTCCGCTCTTTACCATAAGTGAATACAGAGATTTTGAGCGTCAAACATTTTAAACGTGACAAATATACAATGCTTCTTTGATTTTACATAAAAGTGATTAAAAATGGAACACCTGACTTTAAAGCCAGCTAAGTTAAAGCCTCTGAAATATCTTTGCAAGTTCTCTTCCGATGTTACTTTACTCTCAAATAATGATCAATTTTTGGTCCATGCAAAAAAAAAAAAAAAAAAACTGGTTTATCCTGTGCATGTTATACCCGGTGCAGGGTTGCAGGCGAACAGTGCCCCCATAAGACTGTGTGTGGTCCTTGACTGCCGGGGTCCTGGCTGCCGGGTTCAGATGGGGCAGAGCTGCGTGTGTGTCTAGATGACGTCATTCGGCAGTCAGGAAGGGGCGGTGGCTGCGCTACCGCCGCACAATGACAGCCTTGCAGGGTAGCGAACCGTCCTCCTCGTGGCATTGCACACACGCCAATTGGTGGGTGTTTCTCTGGGGTTGCAACAAAGCCCATAACTGTCCGCTGGCTGGCTGCTCTTGCCAGTTATCATCTACCTGTCTCGGATATAAAAGCCCCTTTGCAGGGTAGAGAGCCTTCAAACCTCGGGACATTGCACACACGCCAAAGTGCGGGGCTGGTGTAAAATGCCGCTGAGTTTAGGAACCTCCACCTCAAATTTTTGGTTCAAGGGAGTGAATAACTCGTACCCGTGGAGATCCTAAGCAAGCAAGCATACCCGGTGCAACCTCACGTAGGTTATAATTTAGGTATATATTGTTCTTTATTCTAGATAGTATAACACATTTGTTGTTTTTCTTCTTAGAGAAGAAGAATTTGCTGTTGTATTTCATTTTATCGGTTAAATATATCGAAAGTGTTAG
The DNA here is from genome assembly GCA_024509875.1 of Oreohelix idahoensis. Taxonomy (NCBI): domain Eukaryota; kingdom Metazoa; phylum Mollusca; class Gastropoda; order Stylommatophora; family Oreohelicidae; genus Oreohelix; species Oreohelix idahoensis. The sequence continues at coordinate 153,087 of JAMPIV010020292.1, forward strand.
ACTAAAGAAAACACAGAAAGTCAAGAATATAACACACTGAATGCGTTACTTTTTTGTAGATAACCAAAATCTAATGTATAAAGATGAAAACAAATTGGAAAAACAAACACTTAACCTGTGGAAGATACAACTTGAAGATCAACACATCAAAGGCAGAAACTATGAAGGTTAGCAGATCGCCAGGATCACTTAAAATCGCCAGGATCACTTAACACACATGTCGACAACATCAAGCTTAATGGTTCCAGAGTTCAAAAACTTAGGAAGTTTTACTGAAAGTGGAAGACATGACAGAGAAATTGAAACAAGATGTCAAAAATCCATGTCAGTGACTTACCAACTGTCACCACTACTCAAACATCAGAATATCACTATGGAAACTAAACAACAGCTGATCAATAGTATATTCTAGCCAACTCTTTGCTATCATTGTCAGACATGGTCCCTGACCAAGCACAGGAAAGAAAAATCACATCCTGTGAGATGAGATGTTTAAGAAAAGCTATTAATGTTACCAGTAGAGACAGAATAAGAAATGATGGCATCCGAAAAACTGTAGGAACTATATCATGCTTCAAGTTTATAGAGACGTAGAAAATCACGTGGTGTGGCCATGTCATGAGAATGGAGTCCAATAATTTACCACTACCCGCCAACAATACTTGATGATATGAGTTCCGACTCTTGGTAGACCAGGAAGAAGATGGATAGACAACATCACAGACATCCTAAAACCACACGGACTCACAGCAGCTGATGCTACACACTTGACTCAAGAACACAAACCTCATCTCCCCACTTTACTTTACGACAATAGTGGAAGGAAAACATAAAGTACCGTAATACAATTCTACAAACCTCATCTCCCCCACTATACTTTACGACAATAGTGGAAGGAAAACATAAAGTACCGTAATACAATTCTACAAACCTCATCTCCCCCACTGTGGTGAGAAATGCTAATTCTTCTTCTTCTTCTTCCGTCCTTAGCCACCAACCGTCAAAGCAGTCAGTGGCCATTACGCCTAGTGGCGTCTTAGGGCAACAGCAGACAGGTTTTCTCTGCCATTGTTTCCCATCACGCCTAGTGGCGTCTTTAGGGCAACGACAAATCAGCCCATTTGCTGTTGTTTCCGTAATCAAAGTGACTTGCAAACGGGTGATCAGCCCGTTGCATAGAAATGCTAATAGGCCTACCCATATATAAATTAGAACAAAACTGGAAAAGTAGAACGAAATAATACAATAGAAAGAAGAATGGTGAAAGACCAGTGCTTTCCCAATAGCGTACGCCTGCGTTGTAGAGTGCCATAAGGGCTGAACAAGAGATCCCCTTTTTCTACTGTGTCTGCATAAACTACACGCGAATCACAGTCGTTTCTAAAAATAAAACTGGTACTGTATTTCTTAGAAGACCTTGATATGCAAACTGCATAATGACCTAGATACAAATACTAGCATTAATGTAATTATACACACAAAGTTGACCTAGAAAGACAGACGGGCTTAGAAGAGAGAGATGCACGGAGGAACGCATGCAGTTGAGCCACTCGCTGTGTGTCGCATCGTAAGCCATCTCGCACTTCGCGTGTATGGCCTGATTTTTTTCAAATAAACAGTGTTGCAAAAACTGAAGATTTAACAACAGGTCCCGACTCAATCTTAGCTCTTATTGGGAAACATGACATTCTACTGTTTTACACCTGATTCCTGACTTTATACTGACAGTACAGTCTAAACGAAGCGGACAGGTCGAAGTTTAAAAATAAACAATTAACATCGAAAAAAGACAGTATTTTTAAATAAGCCATTTAGCCCCATGATAATCATATATTCGGGTTCCTGGAGACTTATGGACAAAGAATATGTACTTAGTTGTCTAAATAGTCTATTAGACAATTAAATATTGGTAATAAAACATATAAGGAACGTGGATACTGTCAGGTTTGGTCATCTCTGTTTGAGGTGGAACTCCATGAAATTTGTCGAAACATAGTAGTGAAAGAAAGGTTAATATCTTACGAAGCAGGGGATTGGCTGAACTTTGTAGTTAGACGAAGGACCATTGGTTGACCTCTGCATAGCTAGTAGATGCCTAGGAACGGATGCAAAGTGAATGAGAGAATAGACAACAACTGTGTGTTAGTTTGAAAAGATTCAAACTGATTGGTCAATGCTGTCGATATTGGCAGAAAAATTTTTTGTAGAAGACGCCATATCGTTACACATTCTGGAGATGAGATCAGGGCTGTGTTTTTATAATATAACTATAACAGCCTGGACTTTACCGCAGATTGAAACTCTGCCAAGTCATCTTTAGTGTGTTTTCCTTACAAATTGTGGTAAGCTAGACATGTTTAATATATATTTTATATGAAAATTGAATGTGAAATGATAATTTATGTCTGTATGTGTGTGGTTCAGTAGCAAACATGAGGCAAAGCCTAGATATTGCTCCCCCATGTAAAAGCCTGCCCGAGAGGAGTATAACTGCATATAGATATATTGGATTGCCATATAGTAACATAACACCTATCCTATTATATGGAAGGGATTACAACTGGAATTGCAGAGGCGTTGTAACCATTAGGAAGAGGAATACTGGTGTATATTGTCACATGAAAAGCTAGCAGTTGGCCTACAGCGCTGAACTTTATGTTTGTTTGTACGGTCCTGTAATTCTGTGTGGAAATATATTATATATTAGTTATGAAGAAGGAGGCACAACCTTCTCATTTCAGGGACCGTGGTACTGATGTTAATATAGCAGCACATGGTCTGAGCATTGCTTGATCCAGAAATCTGGCAGCAGACTCCTTGCCCAAGATATCGGCCATTGGGTATTTTCTATCAAACTGAGAAGCAAGCGAGCAGAGGATGCATTTTTCCTGCAGCCGCTATATGAGATAAGAATTGTCAGCATGAGCAGCTCACCCTTGTATAACCATCCCTCAACTGAACGTTATTAAAAAGACCAAAAGGGACAGACATATTAAAAAGAAAAAAGAATCTGTGAACCTTTTAATATTATTTCCACCAGCAACAAACACATGAAGTCGTGATGACAAACAACAATCTAGCTATTAATACCAGTATTACCTCTTAATAGCACACAACAACACCACACTTATTGTACCATAACATTCTATGTCTGGAAATATATCCAGTGTGTAAATTCATGTATATAAATATTGTGATTATATTTGAATTGTGATTCCTGATTCACAGTTACAATAGAATCAGGATTAATATTGAAAGAAATTCAATACATTGTATAAAAGTTCAACCATTGCCTTACTTAAGATAATCTTCTAGAGTGTTATGTGTTTGTGAGTGTCATAGTGTTAAAAGTGTTGTGGATTTTAATTTAGGTGTTTATTTGTCTGTTGATTGTTGTGTACTTACAATTCATCACTATCATAACCCTAGACATTAACGTAGTCATCACTAATTCAAGAATAAGTCTGACTGAAGTCTAAATGTGGTAGCAAGTAAGGTCATCTGTAACACACCAAACTTATTAGATACAGATACCTTCACAGCTGATCTCAGTCAGTACACTAAGTCCCCTATAAATATATTTATATAATCCCAACTTACCACACCCACTATACTTTACGACAATAGTGGAAGGAAAACATAAAGTACCGTAATACAATTCTACAAACCTCATCTCCCCCACTATACTTTACGACAATAGTGGAAGGAAAACATAAAGTACCGTAATACAATTCTACAAACCTCATCTCCCCCACTATACTTTACGACAATAGTGGAAGGAAAACATAAAGTACCGTAATACAATTCTACAAACCTCATCTCCCCCACTATACTTTACGACAATAGTGGAAGGAAAACATAAAGTACCGTAATACAATTCTACAAACCTCATCTCCCACACTATACTTTACGACAATAGTGGAAGGAGGACATAAAGTACCATAATACAATTCTACAAACCTCATCTCCCCCACTATACTTTACGACAATAGTGGAATGAGAACATAAAGTACCGTAATACAATTCTACAAACCTCATCTCCACACTATACTTTACGACAATAGTGGAAGGAGAACATAAAGTACCGTAATACAATTCTACAAACCTCATCTCCCCACTATACTTTACGACAATAGTGGAAGGAAAACATAAAGTACCGTAATACAATTCTACAAACCTCATCTCCACACTATACTTTACGACAATAGTGGAAGGAAAACATAAAGTACCGTAATACAATTCTACAAACCTCATCTCCACACTATACTTTACGACAATAGTGGAAGGAGAACATAAAGTACCGTAATACAATTCTACAAACCTCATCTCCACATTATACTTTACGACAATAGTGGAAGGAAAACATAAAGTACCGTAATACAATTCTACAAACCTCATCTCCACACTATACTTTACGACAATAGTGGAAGGAAAACATAAAGTACCGTAATACAATTCTACAAACTGATTGAAGTAAAACACAGGCAGTCACGCGAACACATATCATTGATGGTAAGACAGACAACATTCAAATTTATATCAGATTTCCTTGAGTGCAAACGAGACCACGAGGTCGGTTTTTTTAAAAACAATTTCATTTAATTTGAAATGAGCATTGTTTGGATGTTTCAATTGTTGAGCTCTTTGGTCACCAGGCTAAAATTTTGCAGACGACCCTCTATTGGGGTACATTTTAAACTATCAAAATGCTATGAAGTTACGAGTGACCTGCCGTACAATTTTTTTTTTTTTACAAGATTGTAGCTGTGAAAGGATCACAGAACGTGGTGACGTTGTACGCAAAATTGTGAACAGGATCGCACAATGTTTTCATTTTTAGCACAATACAAGATAAACGTGTGTAACCTGACCATGTTTTTCCTTTACTTGGTACATTTGGATATGCGCCCCGATAAACCCGACGGATCTAGTGTCTAGACTGAACGGAGCTCCTGCCCAAAACATGGCAAAACTCTTATTAAAATAAAATAGATCAGATAGATGGAAAGATAAGATGTAGAATGTGAATGGGGCGGACTAAAGTTCACTTGACTTTCCCCCTGACACCTGGCCCTGGGGCATCGCAGACAATAAGTATTTAATTACTATACCAATAGTCACCACATTAATCATTAATTGTTAGTCTGTTTAGTTCCGCTACAGGTAGGCGTGGCCATTCTTTCATGTTATCAATCAGTTTCTTTTACCATCTGTCCAGTATTTTTTTGCCTGGTACGGTACTGTTGCCTTTAAGAAAAATATCTTTGATAGCCCATGTGATCTTGATATGATACCAAACGATGTCAGCTTGTGTCACTTAATTATTGTAAGAAAGTCTTCATATAGTTCCATAGCACATATATTCTAGCTTTATGTCTTATCTGTTTACTTGTTACATGATCCAGGTACGATACTCAGACTAATGTATTTCACGTATATTTTCAAATATGTTCAGACACGTACAGGAAATGCCAGAACTGAACATCGGTTGAAGATCAGTAAACAACAATAGATATGTGGATGATACAGTTTTGTTAGCTGAAAGTGAACCGGCATTACAAGATCTAGTGAAACAAGTAAACGGCAAAAGTCCTGAATATGGATTGGGCATTTAACAATGAGAAAACGACAGCTATGATAATTAGTAAAGCAAGCGATCATCCAACGTTAAAGATAAGAATAAATGGGAAAATTCTGGAATAAAAGAGTTTTCTCATGTCTTGGTCATATAATAACTGTAGATGGCAGATGCGAAACAGAAATCAAGAAGAAATAGGAAAGGCCAAAGCTACATTCAATAACATGAGACAGACACTAGCATCTAAACAACTAACTCACTAACATCTATACAACTAACTCACTAACATCTAAACAACTAACTCACTAATTCAAACATCTAAACAACTAACTCACTAATTCAAACATCTAAACAACTAACTCACTAATTCAAACATCTAAACAACTAACTCACTAATTCAAACATCTAAACAACTAACTCACTAACATCTAAACAACTAACTCACTAACATCTAAACAACTAACTCACTAACATCTAAACAACTAACTCACTAGCATCTAAACAACGAACTCACTAGCATATAAACAACTAACTCACTAACATCTAACAGGCTGATCACCCGTTTGCAAGTCACTTTGATTACGGAAACAACAGCAGATGGGCTGATTTGTCGTTGCCCTAAAGACGCCACTAGGTGTGATGGGAAACGGCGGCGGAGGAAACCTGTCTGCTGTTGCCCTAAGACGCCACTAGGCGTAATGGCCACTGACTGCTTTGACGGTTGGTGGCTAAGGACGGAAGAAGAAGAAGAGATCACTAACATCTAAACAACTAACTCACTAACATCTAAACAACTTACTCACTAACATCTAAACAACTTACTCACTAATTCAATCTGATAATCATCAAATGCTATTTATATTCTTCATTACTGTATGACCTCAGAACAGTGTTCCACAAACTTGGTCAACGATTCAAAAGTTGTTGTCATCCAATGGATACCATCTCATTGTAACATCACCGGCAATGAAGAGGCTGACAGAATGGCAAAAGAAGGTTCACATCTACCCCAGCCTGATGCAAGCATAACTTTCGAGGAGGCAAAGAGTTTTATCAGAATCAGATACAGAAACAAATGGAATGTAGAACACCCAGGTGACACACAGAATTATGCTTACTACCTGCTGAACAGAAGAGAACAAGTGGTAATCTTCAGACTCCGCACTAGCCACAACAGATTGAGATACCATCTATTCAACAAGCTAAAGATAGGAACTACCGATCAGTGTAACTGTGGCACTGATAAAATGACTGCTGAACATCTGCTTCAAAGTTGCCCCTTATATGTGGTACAGAGAAAGTGCATATGGCCGACGCCATGCTCCTTTCGTGGAAAAACTCTACGGGGATTCAAATAGCCTCAAACTGACTACTGCTTTCTTTGAGAACATTCAAGTGGACGTCTGAGAGTGTACGAAGAAGAAGAAGAAGAAGAAGAAGAAGAAGAAGAAGAAGAAGAAGAAGAAGAAGAAGAAGAAGAAGAAGAAGAAGAAGAAGAAGAAGAAGAAGAACAAGTAGGGTGTAGGAAGATGGACAATGGGTAAGCAATTATAAGACAGAATGGTTTGCCTTTGAGATGTGGATATATAGAAGAATAGGGCATATCTCATGGAAAGAGAAGAAAACAAATAAAGAGGTCATAGAAAACATACGAATGAAAATAAAATTAATGAAAGAGATCAAAATAAGACAGCTAAAATATGTTGGCCATGTAAAAAGTCATAACACCTTACTGGCAACGGTAGTACAATGAAGAGTTGAAGGCAAATGTGCAAGAAGACAGCGCTGTTAGCGGGATGATAACATCAAGAGATGGACAGGAAAGAGTCTATCAGAGTGCACCATCAAGACAAGAGACAGGAAAGAGTCTATCAGAGTGCACCATCAAGACAAGAGATGGACAGGAAAGAGTCCATCAGAGTGCACCACCAAGACAAGAGACAGGAAAGAGTCTATCAGAGTGCACCATCAAGACAAGAGACAGGAAAGAGTCTATCAGAGTGCACCATCAAGACAAGAGACAGGAAAGAATCTATCAGAGTGCACCATCAAGACAAGATATGGACAGGAAAGAGTCTATCAGAGTGCACCACCAAGACAAGAGACAGGAAAGAGTCTATCAGAGTGCACCACCAAGACAAGAGACAGGAAAGAGTCTATCAGAGTGCACCATCAAGACAAGAGACAGGAAAGAGTCTATGAGAGTGCACCATCAAGACAAGAGACAAGAAAGAGTCCATCAGAGTGCACCATCAAGACAGGAAAGAGTCTATCAGAGTGCACCATCAAGATAAGAGACAGGAAAGAGTCTATCAGAGTGCACCATCAAGACAAGAGACAGGAAAGAGTCTATCAGAGTGCACCACCAAGACAAGAGACAGGAAAGAGTCTATCAGAGTGCACCACCAAGACAAGAGACAAGAAAGAGTCTATCAGGGTGCACCATCAAGACAAGAGACAAGAAAGAGTCCATCAGAGTGCACCATCAAGACAGGAAAGAGTCTATCAGAGTGCACCATCAAGACAAGAGACAGGAAAGAGTCTATCAGAGTGCACCATCAAGACAAGACAAGAAAGAGTCTATCAGAGTGCACCATCAAGACAAGAGACAGGAAAGAGTCTATCAGAGTGCACCATCAAGACAAGAGACAGGAAAGAGTCTATCAGAGTGCACCATCAAGACAAGAGACAAGAAAGAGTCTATCAGAGTGCACCATCAAGACAAGAGACAGAAGACGTTGGAGATCCATTGCAGCCGACTTTCATTGTGGAGATGGCACTTGATGATGATGATGATGTCACATAAAATGTTAACACTGAAAAAACGAAGCAATTAGATATTCACATGTCGGGCGTGATAAGTAGGTTTAGTTTTACATTTTGTACCTGTTACCATAGTCTAAATTATTAGCCCGTCGAACAAAACCTGTGGGCAGGTTTACAAAATGTTATAAAGCAAAAATGCAATCTTGATTCGTGTTTTCTTATTTTCATGTATATTCCGGAATTTTCCGATTCTAATGTTAACTGTTTGAACGATGCGCAAAATTTGCTGTCGAAATAGTTAATTATATCAGGTCATGTTTGCACATCTGCTGTTAGTAGTAGAGCGTGGGATCTCTCTTAAGGCAATGTTATCTTCTTTCATACGTTGCTTGACCTCTTGTAGTCCCCCGAGATCTTTGGGTTCACAGTGTAGGAAAATGACAACTGCTTGTAAATTGGTACCTGATTTTGCTTTTGAATTAGGAAGGAAAAGACAGCAAGGAATAAAGGAAATGTTCATCCCACCTCTTGATGCATAGTAAAGTCTCTAACACTTCACTCCCATATGTCAGTATCTGCTATAGGACTACCTTGTCACTATCATAACAGAGTCCGATGGCACCCCCACCTGGCTGTCACCCGGGGCCGGCCGCACCCCTGGCACCCCTTAGTACGCTACTGCTGCTTCCTTACACATGACCTTAGAGGCGGCTAATATGGGGTTGTGGATGAGGCTGTGAACCTCATGATCTAAAACTAATTGCTACAGAAACCATCACTACAAGAGCACGTGACTGCTTCTGGTGTGACTTTCCTGTAATAGAGCCAGCTCAAGTGGATATATAGTAGACAAATAAACATACACAAACAACGGGAAATTGTAAAATGGAGACATATACTGAAGGACACAGAAAAGTGGAAACGGACATTTCCAGTGGCGTTTTTTCGATTTATTTTGGTTCTAGGTGGCTATTCGATTGCTGGGTGTCTATTAGGGAAGCGCAATCTCGGAAGTTTCCCCCCTTTTTATATATAGTTACATTAAGTTTAAATGATACTGATTATATTGCATTAACAGTTAATGTACAGTACATCACCCACAACCCACAACAATTATGTAATGAAATGTTTATAAGTGCATCATAACAAAGGTTCTGAACTGCCCAGCATACACATCTACTTGACGGAGATCTAAGCCTGGTAACCCCGTCCTGTCTCAATCCGCCAGTGAAAGAACCATACAGGCTACAATAGAAATGCTTATACACATGTCTATAAAAGGCAATAAGGGGAGCGAATCATCATCTTTTACCTTTACGTTTGTAACGGAGTGAGGAGCCACCCCTGAAGTTAGTTCCCTTGCAGCAAGCCTACACCAAGCAGTCACGTGCTCTTTCAATGGTGATTTTTGTAGCAATTTATTTTACATGATGATGATGGCGGCCCCATGCATGGCTTCATATTAGTTGCCCTGTACGACATGCTTGAGGATGCAGTAGTTCTATTCTTTCTTCGTCTCTTCATAGACCCCCGGGAAGTACACGGGGTGGGTGAGCCAATACCTCTGAGTAAAAATAGTTTAGACACTACGAAAAAGTCAAACGAAACGACAACATTAATCTTGATTAAAATAACTAACCTATGAACATAATTTTTCTGGCTCCTATGCTGCTATAACGCCCGAAAAGTTGGTCTGTGCTTTTCGCTTCTGTCGCTTGATGTGTCTCCATGGCAACAGAATCTGTGATTTCACCTGATTACTATCGTGCAGTTTCGCTAACACAACTGAAGAAACGTGCGACTTGTCAGAATTCTAGATCTGTCCCTGTTAAAAGGTTTCGGAGATGCAGAATTCCAGTTGACTGTCTGCTGCTGCTTCTGGTCTCAGTATTAACAAGCTGTGAAAATGTAAAGGAAACGAGCAGAGTTAGACTCTCCCATACATTGAAACAATATGGCATACCTTAGTTCCGTGTCCAGAGAATAATTTGCTATCTTAAATCATAGCACGTACAGACTCTTGTTAAGAGAGGACACAGGTAGATACGTCAGCTGAGATTGTCATAAAACACTGTCAGTTTTATACCTGGTAAAGTAATCAATCTGAAAGTGCAGTTAAATGCGTTTTTGCTTTGTAAAGTAAATATTTCTTTTGTGAAAATTACTTTTTTAAAGATTTATTTGTTAAAATAACATTGTAAAGTCAAGATTGCTTTGTGAAAATTGTCTTGTAAATTAAAGATTTCTTTGTGAAAATAACTTCGGAAGGTAAAGATTTCTCTTTAAACCGTATTTAGTTTGGTGACGATTTCGTTGTAAAGAACAAGGACTGAATGGTAATTCTATCAACATGTTTCCTCACTGTGTGTGTCCTATCCATCTCCAACGTCTTCTTCTTATCTCTTGTTCCACTGGCACTTGTCATCAGTTTCACATTAGTGATCTTGTCATCAGTTTCACATTAGTGATCTTGTCATAGCACTTCAATCTTTCTATTTTATGCAAGCACCCATTTGTGATTCACAGAATTGGCTTTCTCGCATTCGTTATTTCTCCGTCAACACTATCTCTTTTACCAAACAAATATGGAGGGGAAACCCAAGGCCAGTAAACAGTAAATAAATAAATGTACACACAGGTATGTTCCAGGCTCAGTGAGAAATAAAGAAGTAGAAGGTCCATCACTTCTGTTTGTTTTTCTATTGTCTAGCCTTCTACTTCTTTATTTCTCACTGAGTGCTCAAGAGATGTAGAACAAAAGTGTCATAGGGTAACACTGGAACATTTGAGTACGATGTATATGAGGGTTTCCAGGGTAAACAAGAAATGGTGGCTGTGGCAATTGACCTAGAGGATGCGTACAACAGTGTTGACTTTGCAACCTTGATGGACTGTGTAATGGCATGTGGTGTAAATCCTTGGTTAACGAGGTGGAAAGCAGCTGCCTTAACTGAGAGATCAATTGCATTTCGTTTGGGAACATGGACATCAGAACCAATGCACATTTGCCCGGGACTACCCCAGAGTTCTCCATTGTCACCTGTGCTTTTTAACATCTATACAGCAAAAGCAGCTGAAATTCAACCAACAGGTCTGGGACGAACATTAACTTTTGCCGATGACATACTCATTTACCGGACTGGCTCAGACATGAGTCTACAGGCGGTTTCTAATGGTGTGAGGAAATCTACTCCGAAATCAATCATAACAAAGCATGTGTGATATGGTGCTCCCTGAACAACTCCATATTGAAAGCAGATCTCCCAGACATTACTCTCAATGTGTAGTCAGTTGAAAGACACAACAAGCTGAAATATCTTGAAGTTTCTTTCGATCACGGGCTATCACACAAGTACCATGTTGATCACATCATACAGAAATGCAAAAGAGGTCTAGCAGCCCTGAAAACAATGGGTGCTGCGAACCTCGAGCAGAGACTACTGTTTCTTCTATATCATCATCTGATCTCGTCAGTAGCCGAGTATGGCCTGGGAATACTCACGCTGTCAGTATCACAACGTGATCGACCGGAACACATTCAAAATGAAGGGATGCGTTTAGTCTTGGGCTGTACGCGAGATACCCCCATTGTGACGATGCGGTATATGCTTTGCTTGCTGTCTATTAAATCCAGATATGCGATGGCTCAGGTAAAAGCCTATATGCGAGTAACCACAGATAAAAGTCATCCCCTACACATGAACATAGCTGACATCAAGGAAGTACGAATAAAGAGAGGGATGTCATGGATGGCGCAGGCTGAGTCAACTATTCGACAGATGACCAGTTGAAAACATATTCAAAGGAGAGGAGTGGAGTAGGTCTAGTGTGAACGTGGCGACCTACCAACAGGTCATCATCAGTCTTGGCAGAGCATGCAGAGTTTGAGGCAATGGAAAAACAGAACTGGAAATTGATCAACTGATAAATGAAATGTTGAGAATAATGATGCCGTTGTGTACACTGGTGGGTCTGTAGCCCGTGGTGGGAAATAAGGATGGGGCTTCTCGGCTAGAATTACGAGCATTATCGTCGCTGAACATATCGGGGCCTACATGACAACAACCTCAAGCATGAGAACGGTGATAGATGCAGCTACTGCTGCTTTAAGGTGGTTGTCTGAAACTTCATTGACAAGAGCAGTTATTGTGTCAGTCCATGCTTCGAAATATCCATAATGGATGGCTACGGCATGAATGGAAAACCTCCATTGCAGCCTCAAATCTTCAGAAACTGGTGTGGATCTACTGTTCTGGTCATGCAGGGGTACGCGGCAATGAAAGAGCTGATAGACTAGCTTCAAAAGCACATACGTTGGATATGGATAATGGAGAGATACTGAAGACAATTAATGATCGCCTGTTAGAGAATGACACTGTAATCGATGAATCATCACGGCTGAGATTGCTGGAGTTTGTCATTAGGCGTGGGACTGGCATGAATGAACGTATAAGAGGATTCATCCGGCGTATGTGCAGTCAGCGCGCAACAGGAACTAGTAGCATTCATACCCTTCGACATTTGCTGAGGGAGACTGAGCACCTATGGGTTTGCCCGGAGTGCAATGATGTCGATTCTGAACAACAATAACAATCACGAGGTGTGCCGCGGAACGCTAGTGTGCCGCCGCGCCTATTAAAGTGTGCTGCAAAAATTGTGTAAATTTACTACAGGGAGTATATTTTGATTGATCATGTAATATAAAACTGACCTTACAGCTTGAATTCATTCAGTAATAATTAGAGCTATTAACTGCTTTGAACAAAAATAGATATATTTCAAAATTTCATGATATTTCAAAAACCTAAGAGGCGCATAAACAACGTTCAAAGGCCAGGACGAAACACAGTACTTCCACTTGGACCTAATTAAATTTCGTATAAGAAAGATTAAAGGATGCGTATAGTCTTGGGCTGTACACGAGATATCCCCATTGTGACAATGGGGTACATGCTTGGAGTGCTGACGATTAGATCCAGATATGTGAGGACCCAGGCAATAGCCTATATGCGAGTAGCCACAGACAAACGGCACCCCCTGCATGGAAACATAGCGGACATTAAGGGAACAAGGATAAAGAGAGGGATGGCACAGGCAACGATCAAGCAGGTGATCACAGCTGAAAATATACGCAAAGGGGAAGAGTGGAGTGTGTCAGATGAGAACTGGATTAACTACCAGCAAGTCATCCTCAAGCTTGGCAGAGAGTGTAGAATTTGGGGCAATGGGAAAGCAGAACTGGAAATTAATCAACTCATACATGATCATTCTGGGGATAATTATGCCATTGTGTATACAGATGGGTATGTGATCCGTGGTGAGAAATCAGGTTGGGGCTTCTCTGCTAGGGTAAAGGGTAGAATCGTCGCCGAAAAAGTGGGGCTTACAACTTCAAGCATGGTAAGGTAGAGGTACTGCAGCCTTAAAGTGCCAAACTGAAACTTTATTTACTAAGGTAATAATTGTGTCCGACTCTCAGTCCATGCTTCGAAAGGTTCTTCTTCTTCTGCGATCAGTTCCCTATGCTCGGCAGTCTAAACAAGGAGATGAGTTGCCTCTATGAATCCAGTCGTCAGCAGGAGGTCCTCGCGGGTGCCCCACAGTTTCTCTTCCATTTTCGTCTGCTGGGGCCAGGTTTGAGCTCTCAAGTCACCAAAGAGAGGGCACGTTTGCAGAATGTGTTTCGGAGTCTGGGTGCCCTGTTGGCATGTGCACTCATCAGTTGGGGCAGCTTTCATTTTGTGGAGGTGGGCTTGTAGTCTGCAGTGTCCTGTGCGGAGCCTAAAAATTGTGGTTTGCTGTGTTCTGTCTAGCTTTAGGATGGGGTCTTGTGGGTAATTGCTGCCTGTTCGCTGGCTTCATGCATTTAATATTTTCTTTTGATGAGTGTCTTTGCTTCCTTCAGTGATACTCTGTGGTTAAACTGTTCCTTCTGGGTGCCTGCTTTTTCCAGCCTGCTTTTGCCAGTCTGTCGGCTGCCTCATTTCCTGCAATACCACAGTGTGCAGGAATCCACTGCAGTGAAACTTTGTTGTCGGCGGACAGCTGGTGCAGATGTTCTATGGCTGTTCTTGTTAAGAAATCTTCAGTTTCCTTTTGAATAGTCTGGATAATTGACATGCAGTCGCATAAGAAGACTGTATTTGATCCTTTGAGTCTTTGTTCCTCCAGTATTTTTGTAGTCTCTAGGATTGCCTGTAGCTCTGCCCTGTAGTTTGTTGAGAGTTCTCCAGTAGCAATTGACTGTTCTATTTTTGGAGCGTTTGGCATTAGTATTTGGATCCCTGCTCCTCCTTTTCTTACTGCTTCTTCTGAAGATCGGTCAGCGAAGACATGAATCCACTGTGGACTGGAGTATTGGTTGTTGAGATGATCCAGTGTTTTCGTTTTCAGAATAGTGGGAGTCTACAGTTCTGTTCTCAATGTCTGGGATTGTAAGGTGTACGGTGTACGTGGGTATGATGTTTGTGATGTTGTAGTAGCTACGTACTGCTCCCATTCCTCTGGGTTGTCTGAGGTTACTTCTCCAATGGCAACCATCAGCAGTCTTGATAGGTGGTTGAAGCTTGATCTTTTCAATTGGTTTTTGGTTAGTTCTTTTATTTTCTCGTGCATGGGGGGGGGGGGAGGGGGGGGGGGGGGGGGGGGGGGGGGGGGGCTGTTTTACGCGTCTGAATTTGTCTGTCATGATGGTCATTTTCTGATCTCTGCGTTCTCTTAGATTTTGCAGTCCTGCTGTTGCTTCCATTGCTGTTATTGGTGTATTCCTTAGTCCTCCCGTAATGATTCTCAGTCCTGCATTCTGTATTTTTTCCAGCTTCTGGAGATTTGTATTTGCTGCTGCTGCATATGTGCCCATTCCATTTTCCAAAGTTGGGCGGATATGTCCTACGTAGACTTGCTTCGTGATTTGTATATCTGCTCCCCAGCTGTTCCACGATATTTTTTCATTAACTGCAGTTTGCGTGTGGCTTTTCTTTCTGTTTCTTCGATATGTGATCACCGTGTCAGTTTTTGGTCAAATTTTAATCCTAGATATACAGGGTTCAAAATAGTTGACTACGGCATGAAAGGAAAACATTCAAAGAAGCTTAAAATCTACAGGAACTGGTGTAGACCTACTGTCCTGGTCATGCAGGGGTACGCGGTAATGAGAGAGCTGACAGACTAACATCAAGAGCACCCATAGTAGGGACACTGGATATGGATAAGGGAGAGATACTGAGAACACTTTATGGTCACCTGTTAGCGAATGACACTGCAATAGATGTGTATCAGTGCCACCTCTATTTATTAATTGAGGCTTGTTGAAATGTCAAGTTCATCTCAAAACTATTCTGTTTGTCTCTAGTTGCATTATATAGCCATTAGGTGACGAGGCACATGTTATGTTCATAAAAGTGTTTATGCAAGTGTTCAGTGGTCATAAAGGCTACACGCCCTAGATGTTGATTACCACCAATCTATAGAATTATGAGCAACCTTGTTCAACCCAGGTAGGTTCTTCCGGACGAGAATGCAGCTACGTGTTGGTGTTTCTTGGCACGTGATATTGCGTATAATGTAATGTCCTCTCTCACATTTCTCTCTTGTAGTTTTCATAATTAAAAGTTTAAAGCAAACAGGTGATTGGCCTGTTATGCCTTTGCATGGTGGAGGGGCTGCCTCCTTATGGCCTCCATGCAGGTCACCCTCCTCCTTTTTCAGCCGGGCTTGGGACCGGCTTAGGCGGAGTTTACAGATATTATCAAGAAGAGATATTTTTGGTCCTCTATGTACAGAGATATAGTGGAATATGTAGCAACTTGCAAAATTTGTAAGGCCAGGAATATGAGACCCGACAAAGCACCACTACAAGAGATGTCACCAACTCACTTTCCCATGGAAACAGTCTCCATCGATATCTCAGGACCATACCCTCTGACCCACTCAGGCAACCGATACATTCTTCATCTGGTAGATCAGTATTCCGTTTGGCCGGAATCATACCCACTTAAAGATATAACATCTTCCACTGTTAAAGAAATTTTTCTACAAGAATGTATCCCAAGGCACGGATGCCCAAAAAAGAATAATTTCCGACAATGGAAAACAATTCGTCGGGAACGCTTTTAAGGCCATGTTAAAGAAATTCCACATAAAACACACCACTACCGGCTTCTACAGACCCAGCTCTAATAGCCGAGACGAGCGCATGCATTCAACCATGCATGACGTCCTAGCGAAGTACATACAGGATAACACACAGTACTGGGATGGGACCTAAGACGCGTCAACAGTGAGGAATGCAGTTAGCGACCCATAGCTAGACTGCTTGCGTCAGGGTCAGCGAACCAGAGCTGACCAAGACCCTACTCCACCTCTAAGTGGTGGTCCTGGAAACAGGCTGCATCACTGCAGTCTGAGTAGGGATCAAAGAGGGACGGCTAATGCGGTCCCCAAAATTCTATGCTGAAGTCGGATGTGTCGGCCAAAATGCGTAAATATCGCAGCTTCGCTGTAAACGGACACAACGCAACCAACGTCCTTTTCAGGATGAACAAAGAAGAAGAAAAATAACCAAATCAAGCACTTGAAGCGATACGAGTTAATACTAATGATACAACTGGACTGTCCTATTTTATATGCTTTGCAGCAGAGAACCGATATTTCTGCTTGACAATTTATTACAGCCACAACGGAAATACTCAGGCGAAGACCCCATTGAAATCATTATCCGAGAAAAGTTCAAGGCACATTGTGATGAATTTACCGTGATACAACGTTAAAATATCTCCAATTATAAAGATAAAATGTAGGGATAAAAATAATGCGTAAGATACTAGGAGACATGCTCGCCCATGCCCGCATTTCCTACCGCCATTCAAACTAACTAGTTAGACGTGCAGACGAAACGGTTTACCCTTTGTAGACGGGAGGGAAACGGAGATATAAAAAAGGAAAAATATGACTGAACACGTGTTTGAATCTAGAAAGGCTAAAAGACGCAATTGGTAGTAAAAGAAAAAAAAATTCACGTCACTAGTGGACACAATGTAAGGAAATGGACAGAAAAGACCTGGGCTCTTATTCGAAACAGTCATTTCTTGGACGTTTTACGATACTTGGTCGTTTTATTTGAATTCAGCGGCAAACGCCGTGGAGAAGATTCGCGAACAAATTAAAAAAAACTAAACTTGAGAAAAATATGTTTTTTCTTAATAATAGAGTTACGAATATAAAACCTAGCTAGTTTGATAGCCCATCTTAAGCAGAGAACTAATATACTTTCAATTATACAGACGGATAGATAATAAGGAAGATATTGACAAAAGACTGTGTTGTTCATATCAGACAAGCGACTGTATTATTCATACTTTCACTAAAGTTTCAAATTTTCGTCCTTGAGACACGGAAATGCAAAAATCAAGCTGTAATGAACGAGAGGGGGAAGGTGGAGAATTGTGGCTAAAAATAACTTAGGAGGCAGATTTGTGTAGGGGTTTTGCGTGTAGTTGGTCCAAGAAACAAGTGTGTTTTTGTGAAAAACCAAGAAGAGACAGACGGACCAACAGACAATAATACATACTTGACTGAGATCTGACTGAAATTTGACTTTTGGTAGTAGATTTGAAAAAGTTAGAGGGGAAGTCTGTGATTGGACAAATGTATTAATATTAGCGGGATAGAGACGCGCATTTTTGCCATTTGATAATAGTCTGTCCAGGGGACACAGTCAGTATTTCCAGTGGTGTTTTTCCCAGAAGATATTATATACATTTAGTGGGACGCCATACTATAGCCAGCAGCTCAGCTGAGTTTTGCTAGTAATAACTGTGTTCTCAATTTTGAATTCTGGTAAGAATGAAAGCATTTATCTTGTATATTTTAATATTTCGAGTGATTGATACTGCCATATCATATAAAATGATTACGACAAGTAAGTGCTCGCTCTAGGTCCCCAGCCCAAGTTCAGGGTCTAGAGACAAACAAAAAATATATGGACGCCTAACTAAGACTATGGAAGGCGAATCTATTATTGAGATCAGTGGGAACATATCACCTATCTTATTGAATAAAAGGAAACTATTGAACATATCTCAGATGCAATGCAGTCTTGGGGAACTGGTACTATATGAAAACAACTGGGTAAGATGTGCTATGTTGGTCAGAAAGATCTGACCCATTCTGTGTAATGTTGATGTGTTAGTGCTGTGTGTAAGAGTGGTGCAGTGGATAGAGTACTGACACATAGCACAAATTTTGTTTCAGAATTGTGAGTTTCTGTTGTGGCACTAAGGTAGTGCCACATACTTAATCAAGAATACACAAGCAGATGTGTGTGCCGCCTAACATTTGTGTCGGTGCAGCCTAGCATTGTATTCCAGCTACTGAGAGGAGTGGGCCACAGGAATCCAGTATCAGATCTTCACAGACAAGATGAGTGAATAAGTGGCCTGCTGAAGATTCACCAGAACTCTTAACTATTTATAAATATTTCCCCATCACAAATATACTGAATTCTTGGGAAATATAACATTTACTACAGTCTATAAGTCAATGGACAAAGCTTGTTGTAGTCACAGAGTGGGTGTGATGACACCACCCCAACAGCACATCCAGTAATAGTTCTCCCAGAGACAGTATAAATATTATTAATATTAACCAGTCTTATAAAATACCTATGTACACAAATTCCATTTTAGTATGCATTCCATTTATAACTCCATAACATTTCATATGTTCTGACCAAAATAAAACATTGGTTCAGAACAAATAAATTTAGAAAAAAATTGTTAAAATCAAAACTAAAACAGTCTGAGTTAGTTCAGTGTGTTATAGATTTTATTAATATTATTAGACTTATTAATTACCTGTGTATGTTTGTATATTCTATTACAACACATTACATTTCAGTACCCTAGACTTTTTAACGTAGCTACATTCATAATAGTAAAAGAGATCTGTTTGAGGTCGTAAGTGGTAGTAAGAAGGGCCTTATGTAATTCACATAAACATTTATCTCACGAGCCTTCACAGCTGACCTCATACATTACACTATGTAACATAACAACCATACAATACCATCAAAAACCACTGCACACATGAAATCGCACACCGCAACGCTATCAAAGCTTTTAAGAAAATGCAGCGAACACACGACAAGAGTGCTATCCTTGAAGAATTTCACGTTGGAAAACCAGTATATTACAAAAAACATGTACGAAACTCAAAGTTCGACACACGTTGGACAGACGGTTACAAGATCCTCGAGAAAACCACCCCAACCAATTATATTTTGTGGAACGAGGAGAAAAATTTAACCACAAAGGCGCACGTTACACAATTAAAGAGAGATAATCACCGCCCCATAGCAACGACAAAACTCGCCACAGATAGACCGACGAGAAGAACAACTCTCCACTATCAACCGTCCGGCTCATTATCAAACACTACTCTAATGAATTTGATATAGACGATGAACGACCAGTAACGACCCACACTCCGTCGAGTGATGCAATAAACCGACTGCGTCAGTTCAGAGATAACTCAGCCAGCGAGGACGACATCCCACTTGCAGAATTAAGGGAAAGACTTCAATACAAGGATGCAAGATTACGGAACGAAGAATCTAACAGTCACACCCACTTTAGATTCGCATAAGGATGAAACTCCACAGCAGATGATAACAAATCAAACATATTACAGATCAGAGGTGCCAAACACAAGCCTACAAGAAACTGCGAGTAATTATCTCAGCAAATCTGGATATCGTCAAGTAAATGTGATTATTATCACCTACAGGGAGTGTCAAGCAATTCGACAATACTCAAATATCTGCTACTTAGCAGAGAAATAACGAAGAAAGAAAGAACGACAAATGAAAACCCATAATAAAAATCAGTACCACAAATGTACCGATACTGCCGGAGTGAAACAAAGATCGATAGGGGTCGCCCCATTTTGTCACAATGTAACTCAAATTTCCACAGAAAGCACGACTGCAAGAGCGTGTGAATGTTTTGTGCAGCCTTCTTGCACACAGGCCCAGCTATAATAGTGGTGGTGTCATAAGGCTCACAAATACAAATAATCACTAAAAAACTTTTTTTTAATTTAATGATGAAAAATATCCCGTTCAACCTTTGATGGGTTATAATTAGGATTTATATTGTTTTTCAATTCCAAATAATATGACCAACTGCCGATATGGGAAAGTGGCATCACACTTGCCAAATCATTGTAAATAGGGCAAATCACAATTACCAATTATGCTTGTACTAGCAACAACCCGCCAAAATTGGCAGGTTGTTAATTATAGTGTGTTGTTTCTGTTACATGTATTACATTGCTGCTTCTTCTATAGTCTCGCTTGCTCGCTGTGAATGACGCGATCTTCTCTTCCATTTAGTCATCATCATTTTGATCCATAATAATAAGTCTGCAATAATTAAAATTAAAATTTTATCTTAAAAAAACAATCCAGAAACCTATAATTTTTAAGAAAAATGATGAGTTAAATCCGTTTCCCGAATGAAACTGGACAGAAAAGTATTTTTTATTGTCTGTTGATTTAATGCACACCGTCACACTTTTCTATTTTCGCGAGAGTACATATAAGGGGAAGGCATGGTCCCTGGAAAAAGGGGAAGGGGTCGACCTAGACGACGGTGGACCCAGGACATCACAGAGAGTCTGAACTTGTCTTTGGCTGATGCAGGTCGACTTGCCCAGAATCGTGATGCGTTCAGAGCAGCTGTAATGGAGACAACGTTCTGGAAAGAATACGTCACACGATGATGAACATATAAGGGGAAACAATACAAGTATTGTCTAACTTTCAACCACAGTTGCACCCCCTTAGCTGTGGTCGAAAGACAATGCACTGTCTCGAAAATAAATAAGTGTGCAAATGACGGTGTGCAAAATGTGACTGACCGACCGACCAAGTACTTACGGCAGCAATTATGTTTATGCCGTATGACGTAAACGCATGCCTTGTTTTTTTTTTTTTTCTTTTTCTGAAACACCCCGCTTCGTTATTAATAGAAAGAACTAATTGGGTCAACCAATCAGAAATTACAAGGCTGTAGCGGCCGGTCGATAAAGTTATGGCTATTTAACATGGCGACAGAAGTGTACTAAATTCTGGAAGGATTTATACGAGTAGTTACTATAGGCAAGTGCATTATCAGAAATTGATAGAATTGAAGTTCGTTAGTTTGTCGAAGGATAAATCCAGGAATATGCATTTCAAAGGAATAGTGGATGGAAGAAGTACTTATGGAGAAAATTGAGATTGACTGAGCCAACACATCGAAAACTACAGAGTCGATAGACTTTAAAAATTTGTATTAAAAAATATTATCAGAACCAATTATAACCTAATGCATATGGAAAGAAAGCTCACAGTCTGGGAAATAAAAGGAGGTATACCAGAAGGTTATGGATAAACGAGTTTAGATGTACGGAGGAGAGGTTTGGATGGTACACAGTTTCACTCGAAACTACGAAAATCAAGGCGGCTGAGACTAACCTATCGACCTTGCTCTCCGATACGTTCGCTGCTACCCTATAAGAATAGGCAGCGCAGTATTCAGAAGACACCGAAGAAACTAAACGCACTATATACCCCAATTATAACCAACTTTCAGGTTGAACAGGGTATAAAAACAACATAGCAGACAAACGAACGAACGAACGATTCAGAAGACACTAACACAATACAGGCCAGAGATAGACAGAAGAAGAGAGCTTACCAAGGCTAATACTTTGTCATATGTTTGCCGTGTAGAATGACTTTACCAAATCAAGTCTAAGCTATGCTTAACATCTATCCTAAGAGGGTTCATATGTGTCATCATGTACCTGAGATCTTGAGTCCAGATCAATAAGAGCTGCCTGGAACCTCACAGAGCCTATAAATTGTCATCTGAAATTCATCTTTAGTCCCCCTCACTACTGGGTGGGCTGATGCAAAGATCTTCAGCATACAGTGTTATGTGTCAATAAAACAAGAACAATCCATACTCTGAAGTTGAGTATAAACTGTAACCAATTCCTGCAGCATATGTGAGCAGTCAAAGTTGATGATGATAAATACTGACTTATTAGCATAGCCAGGGACTAGTGAGAACAGAACATTTGATAAACTTATATTTCAATGCAAGTAGAAGATCCAAGAAGGAACTTTTATTTAAGTTAATTACTTAGATTATAAATTCACCATCATCCAAATTTTGTAAAATATTTATTCATTGAGTTCCATCATCCAACATTCAAAATTCAGCACAAAGAAAGATAGATGTAAATAATAAATCCAGAATTGTACTCAGCTGACTTAGTAATTTTATAATTGTTGAAGTTGAGTTTTGTTCTGATTTATTTGATTTTCACAGTGGGGTGGCACTGTAGGCACTGAATACTTACTTAAGCAGACACCTTCACAGCAGTGACTACCTTGTGATACCAGTGTTATTCTCCAAAACTGGGACTTCACTCTTTTCATACAGAATTCTAGTTCTGTTTCTTCAGTACTACTACTGACACTACACACATATAAAAACCAGTACTACTATTAACACTACACACACATAAAAACCTTTCGCTACAGTTTAAAAAAAAAACCCCAAACAAACAAATACGAGATAAAATCAAACAGAAACTCCAAACAAGAATAATATTAAGGGGGGTTGGGGGGGGGGGGGGGTGTAAAGGCCTGGTGGTTCCAGTTAAATAACTGACTTTAACAGATATTTAACTGACTTTCATCTGTTAAAAGTCATATGTATTGTAAGAACAGCATCAGACCATCACATTCCCAATTACTATATTTGTATTAACCTTTGTTCGTGTTAAATACTGTTTATATTATGCAGTTCCCTAGGTCTGTCTATTCTTAACACCTCTTCTATATTTATAGGTAAATTTGGTGCCTGCAAATAATCTAATATTTGTATTCTCATTTGTTCATACCTCTTACATTTTAACAAGAAATGTTCTATATTATTGACTTGAAGTCATCCTGCACAGCATGGTTCTTCTATTCTGAAATAGCCCTTTCATAGCTGTAGTCTGAGAAGTTTCTTATTACCGGGAATTTTCAATTCCCTAGATATCTGACATTTTCTTGTTGTGCCTTGAACATCTTATATGCATGTCGTCCTATCAGATTTTTATCCCACTCTGTTTTCTATTCATTTGTTATTAAATCTTTAATTGAGTTCTTAATCTCTGATTTACTCATCCCTACATTTATTAGATTTTTATCAGATCTACCTTTCTTGGCTTCTTTATCTGCCTTTTCATTTCCCTCTATGCCAACATGTGAAGGTATCCAAGCGATTAAGACTGAACATCCTCTTGATTATAAGTATGTAGTAGCCAGAAATATCTCCTCTGCTATATCAGGTCTACTACATTCTCGTAAGTTTCTAAGTGCTGGAATTGTTGAAAGAGATTCAGTTAAAATTGTTAGTTTCTTGGGAGGGTTATTAGAGAATATTTCTAGTGCTTTTAGTATTGCCACCATCTCTGCAGTGAAAATGGATGTATATTCCGTGACACTCTTTTGCCATTTTCCAAACTGGAATATATATTCCTATCCCCAATTTGCCATCCTCTCCCTTGGATCCATCTGTGTATACAATAATGCTGTCTTTTGATATTTGTTGTATATATTTATTGGCTGTGTTTTTAATATTTTCTGTATTATTTGTTTTCTAAAGTATTTCTGCTATGTGGTAGTCCGTGTCTGGTTTCTTGATCTCCCAGGGCGGAATCACTGGCTTGTGTTTACAACTGTTATTAATTGATGTAATTAATGTACCCAGATGGACAATTTCCTCCATACACTTCCATCCTGTAGGGTATCTATTGGTATTCATTGGATTGGCCTATCAATATATTTAAATATATTTATTTATTTATTGGCCTGAGTTGTTAGTTGACATCTGATAAAAGCTGTATGTGCTGAGTGAGACTAATAGGCAATCTATTTAACGACTTAAAAAAACAAAAACATGTTTTTGTTCCATTAAAATAAAGAGATCTTTTAATTTTGTATTACTTTTCATTAGAAAACTGAACATCGTCCTAATTTTTCGTCACAAGTTAAACAACATAACCCCTGACAACAAATGTAGCGAAGCACTTATAGATGTTGAAACATAAAGCTTTAACAAACGCTTTACCTCAGTTCACTTATCCTTATTCACCGCTGTTCATGTGAAACCAAAAGGTTGAACCTAATTGCTGCCGCTTATAAATTGCAGAACTGCGCGGTCGCTGCTGCTTTTGTGATATATATGATTAGTGTTAGTGGGTAAGTTTAATTTTCGACCAATAGAAAGTCTAGATTTTTATAGAAACGTTTGCTATGGGTTTCCATTACTGCCGACCACTAATAGCCACCATCTGTTGGAACAGAACTTAACAAAGAAAGCTGTTCAAAGTGCCAGGAAATCCAGATTCTATATCTCGATGTAGCACTGCGTTCTTTAGCGGATATGGCAGCCACGTTATGGAAGTATTGTGTGTGATGGTTTGAGGTTCAGAACCAGATAAATAGATCGTTTTAAAGTTATGACACGATTTTGCAAATTTAAAACAAAATCTAATGATGAAAAATATCCCGTTCAACATCTGAAGGGTTATAATTAAGATATATATTGTTTTCAATTGCAAATAATAAGAACAACTGCCGATATGGGAAAGTGGCATCATACCTGTCAAATCATTGTAAATACGACAAATCATAATTACCAATTATGCTTATGTGTTAAAAAAAACTTAAACAAACAAAAACGAGATAAAACCTAACAAAACCAAACAATAACATCAAACAAAAATGATATTTAAGGGGGAGATGTGTAAATGCCTGGTGTGTACAGTTATATAATTGACTGTCACCTGTAAAAAGTCATATGTATTGTAAGAACAGCATCAGACCTTCACTCCCCCCCCCTCTCTCCCCCCCAATTACTATATATTAACTTTTGTTCTTGTTAAATACTTTGCAAATAAAAATTATTTAAAACGTTAAATTTTATAAAAGTGACTAAACATGACAAAAAAGGCTTAATTTTATTTATTTATTCGTTTGGTTTTTTTTATATTTGTATTGTTTGTTTGTTTGTTTCTTGGAAAGGGGAGGTCACACACAAAAACATTCACACAAATTTGGTTTTGATTTAATCTATTTGGACTGAGTGGAGGGGGGAAGAAGGTACTATATTTGGGTATTGGAAATCTGACTTTATTTTCTTGAATTAATACACCATATGTCCTAATTATAACCCATCAAAGGTTGAACAGGATACTTTATAAAAGAAAAAAAAAGGAAGGCATTGTCTGTTTATTATCTTTTGTAGCACTGACCCCTTTCATGACATCATCACTGCATCTTTTTTAGTGCCCTTGGTAATGTTTTAAATTTATTGTCATTTTACTTGTTCATGATTAGTTGCCATATGACAAAGTTGGCTCTATGCAACATTCGTGGTTTTTTTTTTTTTTTTTTTTTTCAATTGGCAAAGATGGGTTGCATGCAATACTTTTCTGTATGGGAATGATATACTTCCCTGGACAATTTTATTCTGTATTTTGAGTGACATCTTTCATCTGAATTTATTAGTTTGCCTAGTTATTTAAAACTGAATATATGACTGAATTTAGCTCTATAATTTTTAAGCAAGAGCATGGAGAATTTATTTCTTTGAGATGCCCATTATTTCTACCATCTATCTTCCCTTCCAGTCATTACTGACCATAGGAGCGTACCTCCTGAAATAACTTTCGGTGGCACGAGGTTGGGCAATTGTAGATCGAGCTGTTGCCCATGCAGCAAGACACGGCCTGGACGTCAGAGGAACGGTCTGGCCGTTACAGTCTGACACCAGTAGCAACCGCCTGTCACTAGTAGGATACGGAACGTACCCTCCAGTCCATCTTCCCTTTTAGTCATTTCTGGCTGTATAAGGGATACAGACACCTCGAGAGCAGAGGGTCTGGGGGGAATGCCGGACATTATGCGTCCCTTCCAGTCATTGCTGACCATATAAGGGACGCAAGCACCTCGAGACCCGAAGGTCTGAGGAAAATGCCGGACAGTGTGAGCGATATCTGGAAACGGACACATCTCTCTGTCTTGGTTGCAGATACTGGGAGGGCCCGGAGACGGGGGCACCACACGCAGTCGATAGAGACAGAAGTTCGCCAGGTAAGCATGTATTAGCTCTAGAATTGCCACAGTTATCCAAGTAGGATTGTGTCATCTAAGGAACCTCGGTAAGCATGTATTAGCTCTAGAATTGCCACAGTTATCCAAGTAGGATCGTGGTAAACATGTATTAGCTCTAGAATTGCCACAGTTATCCAAGTAGGATCGTGTCATCTAAGGAACCTCGGTAAGCATGTATTAGCTCTAGAATTGCCACAGTTATCCAAGTAGGATCGTGTCATCTAAGGAACCTCGACTGATTTAATGAGCCATTCGCGGTTTCACCGTGAGACAATGTGAACTTAGACATGCATGGCTTAATCTTTGAGACAAGCATGTGACTACTGGCAGGATCAACCAGATAACTGTCCGGACAGACGTGCGTCTTCTTCTTAGACCATCTCGTCGCTCGCGCGGGGAGGGAGACAGCACTCTGTGTGTATTTCTACCATAATGTTACCAAAATGCCCAAACTGTCGTCTTTCCAACACAACTTGCCTAAGGAAACTTCTACGAATTTTTGGGCCGATTACCATCATACCAAGAACTGCTTACTCGCAGCAATCAAAAAGAAAAGCACAACATCATTGCAGACAGACGCTGGAATTGGTCTAGCCATGTCCACGGAAGAGACACTGACAATATCAGAAGAACTGCTATGCTATGCACTCCATATTAATGCGAAAGAGAGGCGAACGAAAAACAACTTGGCGGAGTATTGTCGAGGCCGAGATGCAAAGTATGAACCAGAGAAGAGACATTGCACTAAGGATGGCCACAGGTAGAGTAAAGTTGAGACAGTTTATAGCTGGCCTAAACATAAATAACACATAAGGAAGGGAAACCCGAGGCCTGTAAACAGTAAATTAATATTAGACAAACATAAAGGTATGTTTTCAGGCACTCGTAAGAAATAAAGAAGTAGAACACTTGGACAACAGAAAAACAACAGACGTGAGTGGCTTACCCAGGGTTCGAACCCCGTACCTTCCGTACGACAACTCCGCCTAGCTATCAAGCGAATCACACTGACCCCACGGCCAGCTAGGCATCCCCAAAAAAGATGCTTTGCTGGCCATTTATCAGTACGAAACACACAAGATAACACCGGAAGTATACAGTGGGCAACTCAGCCCTTAAATGACGCAATCACTTCTGTTGTTCTCCTATTAACAGTATGTGTCAGTCCAAACATAAATGGCCAGCAAAGCATCTTTTTTGGGGATGCCTAGCTGGCCGTGGGGTCAGTGTGATTCGCTTGATAGCTAGGCGGAGTTGTCGTACGGAAGGTACGGGGTTCGAACCCTGGGTAAGCCACTCACGTCTGTTGTTTTTCTGTTGTCCAAGTGTTCTACTTCTTTATTTCTTACGAGTGCCTGAAAACATACCTTTATGTTTGTCTAATATTAATTTACTGTTTACAGGCCTCGGTTTCCCTTCCTTATGTGTTATTTATGTTTATACAATACCAGAAACCTACCCTCTGTTCTATACTAATGTCCTTAAGTCTTCTACTATTTACTGGACCCAGTATCAAGGTCTTTGTCTTGTTTGGACTGACACATACTGTTAATAGGAGAACAACAGAAGTGATTGCGTCATTTAAGGGCTGAGTTGCCCACTGTATACTTCCGGTGTTATCTTGTGTGTTTCGTACTGATAAATGGCCAGCAAAGCATCTTTTTTGGGGATGCCTAGCTGGCCGTGGGGTCAGTGTGATTCGCTTGATAGCTAGGCGGAGTTGTCGTACGGAAGGTACGGGGTTCGAACCCTGGGTAAGCCACTCACGTCTGTTGTTTTTCTGTTGTCCAAGTGTTCTACTTCTTTATTTCTTACGAGTGCCTGAAAACATACCTTTATGTTTGTCTAATATTAATTTATAGCTGGCATACAACACGCCACTAGGTGTGACGTTCATTGATGGATTTGATAGCCAACGACTGGGGATCGTAGAAGAAGATGGTAGATAGATTTACGCACAACCAGGGCCGGCCTTAAGCCGATTTAACCCATTTTACCTAGAGCCCCTTTATACTATAGAGAGTTACGCGAACTATGTCAGAATCGAAAACGAGACTGAACGACGTAGACGCCATTTTCGGCTGGACAATACCAGGGCTAGTAGCGAGAATAAGCATCGAGTAAGATTTTTTTTTTTTTAATAATGAAGATAAATATCCCATTCAACCTCCGATGGGTTATAATTAGGATAAATATTGTTTTCAATTCCAAATAATATGAACAACTGCCGATTTGAGAAAGTGGCATCACATTTGTCAAATCATTGTAAATAGGGACAATCACAATTATGCTTAGCCTATGCGTTAAATAAATTTTTAAAAAATAAAGAAGAAACTCTGTACAATAATAATAATAAAATGGAGGGGTGTAAAGGCCTGGTGGTTCCAGTTATATAACTGACTTTAACAGATATTTAATTGACTTTCGTCTATTAAAAGTCATATGTATTGTAAGAACAGCATCAGACCTTCACATTCCCGGCCACTATATATTAACATTTGTTCGTGTTAAATATTGTTTGACTATATTATGCAGTTCCCTACGACTGTCTATTCTTAAAACCTCTTCTATATTTATAAGATTGTATTTATATATATTTATAAATATAATATATATAATTATAAATTTATATATATATATATATATATATATATATATATATATATATATATATATATATATATATATATATATATATATATATATATATATATATATATATATATATATTTTTTTTTTTTTTTTTTTTTTTCTTAACCAGCGGCACTTGGGCTTTCAGCCCTTCGGCCCAATGACATGTCATTGCGAGGCTGGGGAACCTGAGGACTTTCCTTCCAACCCGGTCAGGAGCTTCGCTCCTTCCCATCCACAGAGGGTTTATCACAGGAGCCGTTCAGGCTATTCAGTCAAATTTCCGGACGTAAACATTTCTTCAAACGCCGACGCCCGGGTTTGAACCATGAACACCTGGTCGCCAGTACAACGCCGAAGCCATTACACCAGCGCGGCTCCCAATATATATATATATATATATATATATATATATATATATATATATATATATATATATATATATATATATATATATATATATATATATATATATATGTTGCTTATTGAACCATTTGGTCACCGAGGCCCTGACGTCTGCATCGGAGTCGAATCGTTGTCCCTTTAGAGATTTTTTTAAGGGTCCGAACAAATTAAAGTCACATGGTGACAGATCGGGGCTGTAGGCGGGTGTGCAGAACTTCCCACCTTTTCCTTGCTAACGCTTCCTGCACAATGTTCACAACATGTGGACGAGCATTATCGTGCAACAGAAACACACCACGCGAAAACATGTTGGGTCGTTTATTCTTGATGGCTGTATGCAGGTTGTCTAGTGTGTCTTTGTAGCGTATGGCTTTGATGTTCACGCCAGGCTCTTTAAAGTCTACCAATAGAAGCCCTTCATGATAAAAAATGCGGTCAGCATAACCTTATCGGCGAAAATCTGTGACTTGAATTTTTTGGGTTTTGGTGATCCGGGATGTTTCCATTGCATGCTCGCTGATTTGCTGCACGGCTCAAAGTGGTGGAACCACGACACATCGCCTTCCACTATGCGCAACAGAAATGCATCACCCTCCTCTTCGTAACGCAGCAGGTGGTTCAAACTCCACGCCATGCGTTCTTCCTTATGGTGATCGACCTTGGACGGATTCCTTATCACACCGGCCATTATTTTAACGGTCTGCAGCACAACCAATGAATACTAGGAGAATGAACACTTACACACTTGTACATTCGTATGTGCTTATTACGTCAGATGTGACATCATCATGCTCCTTCTACGAATGTCCACTTGGCGCAGCACGGTCGAGTTTCATTTGAACACGCCTCGTGTATATATATATATATATATATATATATATATATATATATATATATATATATATATATATATATATATATATATATATATATATATATATATATATATATATATATATATATATATATATATATATAATTCTAACTGAATATTTGTTGCTTAATAGTGGAATTCTAACGGAATATAAAATTCAACGGAGTATGTGTTAAAAATTCACGCTACTGATTCTATTCAATAAACCGGTAAGTAAACTAGTTTTCTTCTTTTTTGTTTTGTTAGTTGAAGTACAAAGAATAGTACAAATATGTGCTACTGTATTTGCATCTAATTTTATTTCAAATTATTAGTTTACGTAAACGAAAATGCATATTAGGTCTGAAACTCGCGATTGGGTCCATTTTCCCGCAATACGGGTACACATCTATTCCAGCCATGTCTTCCATTATACCTCTTACCTCCGGCATATCTACTCCAATCATGTCTTCAACTATTCCTCTCACCTCTAGCGCACCTACTCAAATCATATCCTCAGTTATACCTCTCACTCTAAGTACATCTACTCCAATCATGTCTCCACTATACCTATCACTCCCAGCACATCTAGTACAATCATGTCCTCCCTTATATCTCTCACTCAAATCACACCTATTCCAATAAGTTCCTTCAATATACCTTTCACCTCCAACACATCTAATCCAATCTCGTCCTTCGCCATACTTCCCTCCACCACACCTCTCACCTCCAGCACATCTACTTGTGACAAAACGGTTTGTGCATGTGCTTTGGCGCCCTTCTTTCTCTCTTTCATCGTCCTATTATTTTGGTGCACTTTTCATAACTGTCGTCCTCTCCGACAGTATCTCTTCATTATCCTCATTCACCGTCCTATTATTCGGCATATTTTATGCACTACATTTTTGCCCTGAAGCCGCTCCCAGACTTGTTTATGTTTCACCAGGTAAACTGTATTATTTTCGAGGTTAATTAGACTGGTCAGCGGATAATACGTTTATCACTTGAGTTGCCTAGCCACCTATGATTGAGACGATCTGTGTTGACCCAATGTGGTCGCGTACGATCGATGAAAAGAAAGCCGTCTGAGATGGGCGAGGGCCCAGGATCCGCCCTGGATGTCAAATACTTTAAGTACGCCCATGCTATTATTTCTGGAGTGCAACAGTTAACTGTCTTCTCTGAGCAGAAGGAAATACAGCAGGGGCTCCCAGCCCTTTTTTGTGTGTCCCCTTTGCTTTTAGTAAACATTCCCGTACTCATAATTCAGTTTAAAAGGTAATACATTCTAGAGTTTACCATGCATATATTTATAAGAAAAAAGAATATCAGAATTTCCCCCGTGTGCTACCGGGGCCCGAAAGGGGAGCAAAGAATAGTAACACTGTTGAGTGCCATGCATGTCGTAGAAAGCGACTAAGGAGGGTTGGTCATGGGGCTGGTTACCCCATCCTGTAAAAAATTTAAACCACAAAAAACTTCAACAAACATCTAAAAGTCAATTAAGGAAAATAAAACACAGCCATCCAAGACAGGGGAAGGTCCTCTCGCAAGGAGGCGTATGATGCAACACAGAGAAAGCCGAAATGAGTCTGTGTTACTGACTAACCTTCTGCCTGGAAAGGCCCTTTTAAAATAATTTCTAGAATTTCTGATGTCGATTAAGTTAGTTGCTTATCCTTTACAGGACGTGGCAATCAACCCCAGCTTTTATTGGCTGTTTGTGATTTTTCTAGGCAATTTTTTCATTCAGTAGTAGTCACGTGGGTTTTGATCATTAAATTGCCTACATCTTCTTCCTATTCTCTCACCCGCATCCTTTTATTTTATTATCTTTCCGTACTTGTTTTTCCTGTATTTTTTCGCATCACTCGTTGCGAAAAATATATTTCTTTCCCATCATCGTTTTTCTCTCTCATACTGACTAGTAACCTTATTGCATCAGATGTCAGTCGCGCAGGTAAGACGTGAATGTGCGAAAAATTCGTTTCGCTGGACATAGAGCAGACTTTTGGTCTACCATTTTTTTCACCTGTCACTAGCTTAAGGTGTCAAACCCGGCATCTGTACGACGCAGTTGTAGACGGTTGTCTGAGATTTGCAACTGACACGCGCTTTTCCCGGTCAGTTTGTTAACGCAGGTGCGTAATCGCACTGATGGCTGTTACGACATGAGGGAAGCTGACGTAGGGTGTTAGAGAAGGGGAGAGACGGGCGCTGTTTCGTGGTTTCGAAACAGTGGGATTCTTTGTCCGTTTCATAGATATTAAACCTAGTTTGAAACTTTATTTTCATTCTTGTCTCAATAAATCGCAGTAGACAGGTGGTTCGCGAAGAGTAGAGCTGTATAAGCGAAGTTTCTTAGTTTGTTGCGACAATTTGTCGAACTTCTAGACTTCCATAAATATAAGCGTAAAATTCTTAATTGTGCGATATCCTGTAGTGCTGTGTTTGAGGTAAATATCATATAGATATCTAGTATTTTGGAAAGTGGTTAAAGCGTTAAATCGCTCATTTCATTTTAACTAGTTTCTTTTGAACAGAGTGCTTAATTTATAGTTTGTTATATTCTCTAAGTCGACGAGTTACAGTGGAAATACATAATAAATTATATCATTAGCTTACTAAACTAGTAGCTATAAGGAATTTAATTTAACTGTTAAATACTCAGTCGAAACTGTTTTAATAACTAACTTATATAAATGCTAGATGCGACATCAGTGAATATTGACGGAATACGAAGATATTCCTAAATTCCTGATGATTGATTTTTTATAACTTACTTTACGGGAAGTTTTAATTATAAGTCAAGCCGTCGGCTTGCTATTTAAAATGTAAGTTATATTGAGTACATATATGTAAATTATTTGATATGTGTTCTTTCTTTTATATAGTGAAACGGTGGTACCCAACTTGCCAGCGGTTAGTAAAGAGACATATTTGTGTGAAGCATAGACAGTTCCTATCTGTAACCACGTGGGTGTTTTTTTGTTTCAAGTAACACTGATCTGACAGTGCTTATGCCATCAGAGAGAGACAGTAATAGCAATCCCACTAACGGTTTCTAAGGACTAGAAATATATATTGGGCTTTTGAGCCAGTTCATATTGCTCCACAAATTTAGATGTACATGCTGCCTGGCGGCGAGAATATTACAAGAATCACAGTAACATTCCGACAGAGATTGTGACTAGTATTGTGGTGACCAAATATAGTACCTGCCTGATAGAAGACACCGATCTGACATTCATTAAATCCTAGAATCCAAAGCTAATGACCTTGTGCTCGGCTAACTTTCGTGCCTGGACAATATTTTATGTGACTTAATCAGACATTCGAAAACTTAGAACACCCAAGGAATCGTTCCCTGAGACAGAGAGTTCAGTACGTCTTTTGGAACTGGGGATTTCTTGGCCAAGGACTGCATTTTCGGGTCTGTGTGAAGGTCCTAGAATTATTATGTTCCCAGAGGCAGCGAGCAAAGTTGTGAGTATAACTGTGTACCCATGGCCATGGCTGAATGAATGAGTGTACGCAGATCAGAGTGTTATTTTACAGTTGTATATTGTCACCCATCTACTGTCTTAATTCTTTTTGTTTAACCTGCAGAATTTGTTACTATTTGCTAGAGTTTCTTTACTTCTTAGGCTAAATCAGATTATTCAACTCTGTGCATACATTTACGAGAAAAGAAAGAAACCTCTTAGACTCAACCCTATGTATCTATAACTCTTTGGGCCATCATCTGTTCTCTTAACGGGGCTGTGGGCTAAACCTAGAGCTAAGATCATAACGGGGCTATCATCCTTGTAGCATTTTCTTAAATTTTATGACTATTTGTATATGTTTTTCCTTGATGAAATTTTTGGTGTTGTGAGAAATTTTGATATGATAATTAAAATATCTCTCTTGAACAAAAAAAAAATCAGTGCGTTGGTCAGCTCGATCCCAATTATCTGTATATCATTGTTATAGTTTTCCCACGTCTGTGTGTTTACCTGTCGTCACATGTATGTGCGTGCCCGTGAGTAGATAGAGATATATTAATATATATATATCTGTGTTTAGACTGTCTGACGCCTTTAAAGCGGTCGTAGAAGATAGGTGAGAGAGAGAAGATTATCTCGATTCTCAAAGACAGCCTCTATATCACATCCTATCATCTCACGTGGGGGAAATTCTATTGTTTTTTTCACCAGCTCTCACTGTATCTATCACTCATTCCAACCTATTCAGAAGGGACCTAACCCAAGTCTTAATTCTCCTATCCAAAATCTACGACAGTAGTTTGCCATTGCTTTCTGAACAGTACGGCGCTTATACCATTGTTAAAAATCCACACAAAGCGATCTGCTACCAAACCGCCTGCAGCAGGTTTCGAACCCGATCTCCCCTGATCTTTCTACGGATAGACGTCAACAAATCTCTTCTCTTCTTCAATCTTATCAAGATGTCCTCACTGACATCCCTGGTCGTACTTCAGTCATTCATCATGACATTGTACTGACCGATGACACACCTATTCGTGTCCGTCCGTATCCCATTCCTCTTCACTTTCGGACTCAGGTGGACAAGGAATTGGATGAGATGCTTCGATTGAACGTAATTGAACCATCCACTTCTCCATATTCTTCATCTATGGTTATTATTCGTAAGAAAGATAACATCCGTATTTGTGTCGACTATCGTAAATTAAATAAAGTTACCCGATTTGATGCAGAACCGCTACCGCTATTAGAAGACTTGCTTGTGAAACTTTCTAATTCTATTTTTTTCTCTAAGCTAGATTTGTCAAAGGGCTATTGGCAGGTCCCATTGACCTATCATGCCAAACCTCTCACTGCTTTTTCTACCCCACTGGGTCTATTCCAATGGAACTTTATGCCATTTGGACTTGTTAACGCTCCGGCTACTTTCGTACGCATGATGCGTCGTATTTTATCTCATCGTCTTGATGTCATTGCCTATATCGATGACATTTGTCTTTTTAGTGACTCCTGGGATGATCATTTTCGTGGATTAAGCTCATTGTTGTCTACTCTGCGTTCTTATAATCTGACGGCTAAACCATCAAAAGCATATATTGGTTTTCATGAAATATCATTTTTGGGTCATCGTGTGGGCCATGGTCTCCTTCATACTGAAGATAATAATGTTTCTAAAATTCTTAATATCACTGCGCCTAAGACCAAGAAACAAATTCGCAGTCTTTTGGGTTTAATTCAATTTTATGGAAGATTCATTCCCCATTTATCCACCATCACTGCGCCTTTCTCTAGTTTATTAAAGAAAGGCTCAGCTAACATGATTCGGTGGTCGAAAGAACATCAAATCACGTTGGATCATATTAAGTCACTGTTTTCATCTGCACCTGTGTTACGTTTACCAAACGCAGATTTACCTTTTGTTCTTCGCAATGACGCTTCTAATTTTGGAATCGGCGCCGTACTGCTACAATCCTACGCAGGCACCTTACATCCAGTGATGTTCTTGTCCAGGAAGCTTACACCTGCTGAACAGAATTATTCAGTTCTGGATAGAGAACTCTTGGCGTTGGTGTGGTCCATAACCAAGCTACAAAGTTTTCTGTTGGGCGCACACTTCGTTGTCGAGACCAAGCATAGTCCACTCACAGCACTCCAAACCAAAGATTTAAAATCTACGAAATCTACACGTTATGCCATAGCATTACAGCAATACAATTTTACCATCCGAGCGATTCCTGGATCTGAAAATGTATTGGCGGACGTTCTTTCACGTTGTCCTCATGATTCTACAGAGCCACTACGCCTTACCGAAAGACAAGCCTCTACACCAAATCAGTTCTAGGTTGCCACTTGTGACACATGACTATATTATTGTTCAATGATATTATTATGTTTCAGAAGACACCATATGATGTTTAAATTGACTATGCATCGTTGCTTCAACATTAACATTCCGGAATTTTCTCACATATAACATTCCGTTCATACAGTGTGACGTGGTGAAATTAAGGAAAATGCTTGAATCAGAACTTAACTTTTCCAACATAATGACATCTACACTGCATCTTCACATTAATGATACGCGTTGTTGACAATCTTACCATATAACATTATCATTGGTGACTTCGTTGGTTGCTTTATTTGTGGTGCCGTGAATGGTTCATGAACTTTTATTACAATGACATAACTTAATTAGGCTCTCCATTCATCACCTATTTTCACTAGGGCTATAACATGTTAAAATTTTAATTGATAGCTCTTGTACTATTTCCTACATTCCATCTCATTCCTTTGATTTGAATTTAGTATCACATCTCTTTCACCCCTATTCCTAGTTTCATACTTGTATTTTAATAATATTTATTGATTGACATACCAGATAATTTGATTGACCTCGTCGCGATAAGTTGAAAAAAATAATATAATTATTTTTTTAATCCGGGATCGAGGTTATACTGTTACGTCCAGAGATTTTCGCACAACCATTTATGATGCGAGACAACAATTACAGAACAACTGAAATCTAACTATGTGCTAGCCTAGGAACTTTTTGATCACGCATGAAATGTTGTTGTTCTTTATTACAGGAGAATGGTACTGAATGAGGACCAGCTGTGAAGAGAGCCCTGATTAGACCAAATATTGGGTTGATTGCTATCAGGGTACCTTTCTGAGAAACACCTTATGACCTTGGAAAATCAGACCTATTCTTGACTAGTATGTATGATAAACGACAGCTGTGCTAGGGCATGTATGCCAGTGTGGGAACCAGAGAAAGAGGTAATTTGACAGACTAAGTCAAGAGACACATATAAGAGAAACAACTAGTAAATGGTCTATGAATCAAACTTAGGAAAAAACACGTGGGTTACAAATGGAAAAATATGTAAATATTTTCTACTACAGATTTTAGGTCCAAAGAACCTAGTATGCTAGCTGCAAAACAGAAGTCCTTGGGAAAATTAAAAAAAGCTCAAGAAAAAGATACAGAAAAAGCAAATTTATAAGACCCAAAAGAACAGAGGAAACCTATACAATGCTATTTGTGTTACTAAATTTTTAATAATTACTGGATTCAACACTGGATGGCTGTTTGGATTCTTTACTGCCCCAGTTCTTTAATACAAAACTGGAATGTTTTATTTTTGGGGAATATTTTTATTGGTTGAGCAAGGTGCAAACTAGTCTTTAATAGCTGATGAGGAAAACCAAGTGGGATGCCAGATATTTTACTAAAGATGGAACAACTTGAACTGTCCGTATTCTTGCTGTTAAAACGATCACTTTGATACTGGCCCAAAAGTAACAGTAGGGACTCTGTAGACCCCTGTCACTACTGGAAATGAAAAGACTTACTGGGAGCTTTTCAGGCAGACCTGTTATCTAAGGGCTACCGGGCTGGTGCAGATAAAAACCCTACCAAACAATTGGGAGAATGCCTCCCTTGATATAACAAACTGTTTTTCAAAAAATTATAATACAGTGTGGAAACCATAGAGGCATATCCCTGGGTCAGTATCTGGAAAAATTGACCTAGAATCCCAGAGCATCCATTCCGAAGTGTACCAGTGTTGAAACACAATGTCTCTCCTAGGTCCAAGGCGGATTCCTAGCAATCTGCAATAATAATATTAATCTTCACACTTTTCTTGAAAAGGCCCATACAATAGTGAGATCCATCTTTGTTTCATAGGTGAGCTGTCCATCTGGCCACCTAAGAAAACATTTTTATTTCACTGTTTGTGCAAGGAACAAAACTGGCACCTGTGTTATAGCTATACAAGCTTCTACAAGTCTAGGCCTGATATATCAGCTAGGGACAGCAATTACATACAGTCGTAAGCAGTTCAGGACTCACCACTTTTTAAACAAGGTGATATCCTGAATAATTACCTTTCATACTCCTATGGACGATGTCATCAAATGTAATGATAAACACAGGTACGTTGAAAGTACTTCAGATGGCTGGCTGGAAGTGATGCCTAATTATCAGTTTGGCATTTATATATGTTTGATTGCTAAAGGCAAGTCACATCTCAGAATTTCCAAACGCTGTTCAAGGGAACTAAGATTAGAAAATGGCTCGACTTTGAGCTCTTCAATAACAAAATCGTTGGCCAATATCAGCGAACGAAACTTTTGAATTTGACAAATAAAAGCTGGGAAAACAGACTTGTTTTGGAGCATCGACCAAGTTTTCTCCTCGGACTATTCTTAGATTTCCCCAGGCATCAAAAATATTGGCCAGTGAAAAAGCCATCCCTAATTTCTTCAGGCCCTAAATCTATTCCTCAGCAACAGAGATTTGCTTGCTTGGTCTCATTTCCAACAACGCGTTCAAGTTTGACATCGTTAGTGAAGTCAAAATGGGAATGCTAAAACCCATAAAAGCCAGATCCAAACCTCAGAACAAATACAGATATCTGATCTACTGGGGGATTTTGATTTAACAAAAATATTATTTATCAGGAGAAGATAAGTCATCAAACTAACTACGTCAAGGCCTAAAATACCCCCTACAGTAATAAGTAGAACATTCCCACTATATTTTGGCCATATCAGTGGGAGAAATTTCTAACGACAACATGGGAAACACGCCATCCAGACCCCTTTTGCGTTTTCCAAAACTGAAACCACTAGTCTGTTACGTCAAAAATGGACTCTTTTGAAGCGAAAAGCGCTGTCTGTGTGTTTATATATTTTCTCAGTGTGCCTATAGTCCGAAAAAAGTATTGGGTTTTGCTATTTTTAAAACCTCTACAAAGCTTGCGACAACGTTACCGAACGACTAAGCCACTGTAAGTAAGTATCGCCTCGCACTACGTACTTGGGTAGTTTCCACGAATGTAACGCTTGACAATTTGTGGAATGTGTTCGCTTTTCTCTCTCTCACTTTTATGTTTAGTGCCTCCCCTGTTTTATTCTTACTAGTCTATGACTTGGAACAAATTTTAAGCTTGTTGTTTTGTAAATTTTTTACCGTCTAACCCTTGACGGGCGAATTTTATAAAGTCCAATACCACTGGCGCGGCTTAGGTTTCACTACGTATTTTAATTATCTCAATGCGATTGACTGGCCGGTAATTTGATTGACGCGTACAACTTTACTATGAAAAAATCTATTTTACTTATTTTTTTGACTTTCGAGGTATACTGTTATCCATTTTCGCATAACCATTTATGATCGACTTAACAGATTATCAATGTACTTTATCACACTATGTTAGACGTACTTAGGTACGCATCTATGTTTGTGATATAACTTAAATTTATTATGCACCAAAGTGCACAAATTCGGTGCGATATAATCGTTGGTTGCCTAAGAGCGCTGATGACGTCAGAGACACGTCAGAGAGAAAAAGAGACAAGATGGCTGTTTTTCAAGACAGACGTTGTTCTGGTCTGTTGAGTCCCATGTTTCGAGAATAACTGATTGTAATTAGATATCTTAGCTACATTCCAAGGCGAAGCGTTAGCCACAGCCAAGTTTGATTTATATTCGTCAATATCTCCAAGTGATACTTGATGTAAGTACTTTACAAGATTTTGACAGGGCTTCAGTACGGCATCATGACCTACTGCTAGTGAGTTTCAAAATCCCTTCTTACGAAGTAATATCAAATTCGATCTTTTTATGAAGCGTCGACAAGTTGTTCGGCCAGAAAATAATAAATACGTATCCTTTCAAGGAGTGAATATGGAACAGAAGTCAACTATCTTCACCTCAATACTTTACCGTTTGCGGATTGTCCAACGGTCATTGAGGTCAGTCAAGTTTGACATCGTCACCTTGTCTACATGCAGAATTCGTATTACCATGCCTAATGTTCCATTATGTCGTCAACAATGATGTCGTCTATGTATCGTCTAATAAATGTATTATATGAACTGTCAGTCAAGCCATGAATTTAGCGTCCATCTATTACACCATCATAGTCGGCCACCTGTAAGCCCGACCAAACTGACAGCATTCTTAGTCAGTAGCCTAATGAACTATTAACCTATTATTAAAGAACATAACCAAAATCAAGAACTCAAACTACAACGGTATATCCAAAACGAATACTACAATAAGAAAATAAATAAATTCTAGAGTTTACCATGCATATGGGCATAAGAAAAACAATAAATTCTAGAGTTTATCATGCATATGGGCATAAGAAAAACAATAAATTCTAGAGTTTACCATGCATATGGGCATAAGAAAAACAAAAAATTATAGAGTTTACCATGCCCATGAGCATAAGAAAAAAAAAATTCTATATGTATGGTTTACCATACATATGAGCATAAGAAAAAAGATAAAAGGATACACTTTTCATAAACAAAACAGTATCCGGTATATGACATCATTTGTAGTATCATAAAGTTGTTAAATATTTGTCAGAGCACACGTAAATAAATTAGTCTAGCCCGTGATTTCTATTTTTGTGCCAACCAGTAGTTTATTCGTGGTAAATTGAAAAAAAAAAAAAAAGATACAGTACCAGCATATCATGTTCAGCCGCCTCCCGTTTGCTCCTTGTTTTTGATTTGATTGAGAATCGTTATTCACATAGATAAGTTGTTATAAACGAAATTAAAGCCTTTCGTAAACATTTAGTAAGAATTTGATGTTATTCTCAAAGGACACACCAAATGATTTGTAAGTCATTGATCGGAAATTGGTTCAGTTTCTTGTTATTGCAGAGATCAATTCTCTGTCTTTCACTGGGTCGTGAAATAAATTCATTTAACAGTAGAACTAGATAAATAGCGAATTTGGATTATTTCAATAGGACACTATAGCTTTTTACCAAATTATCCCGTATCTCCTTGACGGGCTTTTCGTACTCCCAGGAGGTACCCGTACCCAGTTTGGAAACCCCTGGAATACAATTGCCCGAAAAAATATACACTGGATGTCTATAACACACACACACATATAAACAGGGACAGAAATGCGGCATGTTCATATTTAAAGTCACAGCTGATTAAAATGCCCGCCACTAGCAGCATATATTAGTTGGCAGCCATGAGTAACATACTGGTAGACATTCTGCTCGCCGTTTTCCAGCTGTACTTCAGTCTATTTACATTACTCCAGGGTTAATTGCATGCCTGCTATTTTCTCTCGCACAAAATATTGCCCCCTAGCGGAGCGCACGGGTACTAACCAGCCTTCTGCTTAATTTCTTGCACACACACAAAAATAAAAACCAATACTCCACTTTTATTCAGATTAGAGTTGCAAGTAGTGGTGCATCTGATGTGAGATGGGGGTGGCCTCTGGGCTAGAACTCAAATGATTTTCTAATGCTTCTTCTCCTCCACCTTTCAATTACCCAAAAAGCATAGGTCTTCAACAGACTTATGTCAAGTCTTCCTGTCACGTGCCATCAGTTCAAGGTCTTTCCATGTCGTCTTCATAACCCTTCATGTCTATTTAGAGTTCTCTCCTCCATCCGTTCTTGATGTTCCTCTACCTCTCGTATCCTGGGGATTCCAGAACACAGACTGTCAAGTAATGCTATCATCAGGTTTTCTCAATGTGTGTCCTGTCCATCTCCAGCATCATCTTCTCATTTCTTGTTCCACTGGCGCTTACTTAGTTCATGTCATCAGATCCACAGTAGTCATCTTGTCTTACACCTTCAATCCTTTTATTCTAATCAAGCATAAATTTATGATCATTTCTGGTTTGTTTGTGTGTTTTTTTTTATTTTATTTTTTATAACACTGTGTATCCTGAGATTATTCCCCGAATTACAAATAAAATTAAAAACTGAATCACGCGGCACGTATCGAAACGATTATCGGTAATGTACTTGGCAACTCCTGCCATCACCGGTATCAATACCTTGTCGAGGTATGCGGCTTGCGTACCCTGATTACCCCCAGAGCTATGCCAGCTGGAGTTTTA
The DNA here is from genome assembly GCA_024509875.1 of Oreohelix idahoensis. Lineage (NCBI taxonomy): Eukaryota > Metazoa > Mollusca > Gastropoda > Stylommatophora > Oreohelicidae > Oreohelix > Oreohelix idahoensis. The sequence continues at coordinate 195,429 of JAMPIV010020292.1, forward strand.
CTCATTCGAGGTTCTACCAAGCTGGACAGGTTTGTGCCGGCAGGGGTCAGACTAAAGCAGACACCCTGGTCCTCCAGGTTGGGGGATTTAGCATAGGGCTAACACCCCCGTCTATGTAAAAAGAAATGAAGTTACGGAAACTACAACAAATGGACAAACTTTGCTACGGGACGGACATCTGGAGTCTGAGGCTCGTATGATTGTCAGTGGTGAAAGCCGAAAGGAAGCCACTGACACGAAAACGGATGTCCTGACCGCAAAACGTGAAACAAGAATAGGATTTTAGAATGTCAGGACAATGAACGAGACAGGTATATTAAAACAGGTCACAGCAGAAATGAGAAACTATAGATTACACATTCTAGGGATAAGCAAGAGCAGATGGACAGGGGTAGGAAAAGTTAAAACAGCAACAGGAGAAACAGTACTTTACTCTGGAAGAGAGGATGGACAGCACGATGAAGGTGTTGCCATTATTCATCATCATTACTCATTCCTCTCTTCACTATATCAATCAATCCATTCACTTCTTTTAATATCCCTTCCTTACCCTATAACCCCACCATTTACCTCCCCACCATACATAATAAAAACATAATACATTATAACAACAACAAACAAACATCTCTATCTATCATCACCACCACTCAAACAAATAAACACAACAAAACCACAACCAAACCATAAACCCTTCCACCTTAAACCCCACCAAAAAAATACCACCCACAAAATACCCCACCCCCCCCCACCCCCCAACATAAACACCATTAAACTACACCACCCACAAACC